>JALBCR010001684.1:32500-262756 GCA_030710515.1 Abscondita cerata | reverse complement strand
ATAATATCGTATCTTTATAAAATACAGAAATGTATCATCAGCAAAACAAATCATCTCGTCCGGTATTTGATTTTCAATAAGAAAGTCGTCCAAAAACAAGAAATAATAACCGACCAAATATTGTACCCACACCTAAATTTGATGGCGGACTAATTGTACCCTTCAGTTTAGCTGAGTAACTTTAGAACCATTTAAACGCTATTCCTAGAACACTTACCATATTAAGCTTTTTTAAAAGAATACCATGATCCAGTGTCAGAAGCCTTCTTCAAGTCTAATAAAATAGCAAAGTACTCGAAATTTGAGTCAATGTCAGTTATTATATTATTCACAGTTTAGTAGTAGCATCAGAGGTATTTTTTTCCTCAGTAAAAGTTAAATATTTTAAACATTTTTCAAATATTTTTGCGACAATAGAGATAAGTGAAGTCGGACAATAATTGGAAAGATTTGTTTTTAAAATAAATAATGTTGACATAATCCTTCGTTCCAAAGACAAAATTATCAAGAAATATAAGAGCTCTATCAATTGTTCACCAATTTTTTAGAAATTGAGAGGTAACACTGTCACTTCCAGGGAAGAATCAGTTTTTAATCGTTTTATACATGTAATAATTTCATCTTTTATAACCGGATTGAAAAAATGGAATTTTTTTAGAATGTTTTTGTCCTTTTTTGTCCATTTACAGCTTTGACTGATTTTTCCAGCTAAATTTTTCCATATATTAGAAAAGTAACTACATATTAAAAAATATTATCTTTATCTTTGGTGTAGAGAAGGCCATTAGAGGGGAAATTATAGCATTGATTTCATTACCTTCTCTATTTTTTAAATGTACCATTCTTTTGATTACTTGATTGACTGTTTGTGTATAAAAGTTTTTTTTTATAGTAATTTAATTATTCTTAATTATTTTAAAAGACTATATGTTATCCAGGGTTTTAAGCGTTTAGTTTACATGTAATGTTTATTATTTATAAAGTTGTTGTACTACTAATGCAGTATTGAATATTAGCTACGAAATACTCTAAAGCTGCTTCAATACTTTTTTAAGTTTTTAATGTCTAAATAGATCTGATCCACCTTGTATATATTATGTAATGATTCTAAATTCTAGTACATCTTGAGTTAGCGTTCATACCTAAAAATTAAGTTTGTAATACGGTATTAAATATAAATCATTAATCAATATTGAAGAATGTTAAGTAAAACGATAATTAAACAATCCATTAAAGAAAAAATAGCATAAACATTACGGTAGAATAGCGACTTTATAGTAAATACATACTACAAATCGATGGTACATAAAAAAGAGCGGGTGTTCAGGTATTAAACGAGTAAAATTGCATTAATTAAAATAAGAATTTCTATCGAACTGTAAAATAAATTGATATTACGCGGATGTAAAACAAGCGATGTATAAGAAACGCCAATCTATGTGCAAGCTATTTTTTTTTGTTGACAGACCCGTCACTGGGGTTGATGGGATAGATGACGCTCAATTACTCAAAGGCGGAAAATATATTTTAAAGTCGACGTATCCGATATGCGTCAGTTGGTTGAATTCCGACAGTTCCAGGTGCCAATTTTCCATGATTTTCACTTGAATCACCTACATCACTATCTACACTTTAATTTTCCTGCTTTAATCTATCCAAACAAATTTACATTTTGTAAATTTAAGAACGGATTAAGCACTTCTACGCTTTGTTAATAGTCCTAATGGAAGTTTGCGTAAATTAAAAAATTTTCATTTTAAATACACCTCTTTATAGAATACTATTAATCGGGTTTGCACTATATTTTCAAATGTTTACCCAAACCATTATTATGTTTTACTCTTTTTAAAGGAAAAGATTAACTAGAATTTTATGGTAAGTTTATTGCATTTGGGTTCAATGTAATATTAAAAAGCTCGCTTAAAATGAATATCTTTAGCAAAATCTCTAGGACATAAAAACACTAAAGATTGAACATCAAAAGACCTTTTCTTTTTATAAACTTTTATCTATCTACGAAACTGGCGAAACATTTACATACCGAGAAAACCCTTTTACATTTCATTGTTTGTAAAAAGCGCTTTTAACTTTGTTAACGTAAAAAGAATACATTTAAAAGTAAAATTAATTACAGACATAAGCTTTATGTGTAAAAAACATACAACGCGTATTACTAGATAAACGGAAGTATCATTAATTTAAAAAAAAATCCTGGTGGTTATTAAATACACAAGCATTTCAATAATGTCAAACCAAAATCATTTTAAAATTTTGTATAAAGTATATTGAAACAATCAGATGTTATTCAAAATTTAATATTTAATTTAACATGCCGAGAAAATATGTGACTGTATAGTTTGCTTAGCAATACCAACCAAGAAGTGACATAACTGAAACAAAAAATTGCAATGAATAAATAAAAGTATGTTCAAGCACAGAAGTGAAACATATGTTAAGTAAATATTGAATATTAAACACGTCGTGCTTTTCTAGACATATTTGTATGCATAACTGTTCCTTATTGTATGGCAAACATAAAAATTTCATAGAATTAAAAAAAAACGTGCAGTTAAAAATTATTATATCACCTGTCATATGGTATATTGTTTATTAATTGTATTTGTTAAAATATAAAATAAAGACTGAGAAGAGGTTATTTAATCAAGACCAACTTAACCACATGCTAATTATCAATAGTCATAGTTAAGTTAATTGAAAAGAAAACTCAAAGAATATCAAATTTAATATTTTGACTTTTTTCAAGAAGGCATTTTTTGTTCGAGCGGGATCCGAAAATAAGAATGAATAATGAAAAAACGTTTACTGCTTATATTATGTACAAAACTTTTTCTACCCCCACAAACAAAGAAAATTCAAAAACATATAATATTTCAATGATCAGGAGTTTTCAATTTTATTTCTGAAGGGTACATCTTTTCAACCTGTCGGTATTCCAGTATTACCTCTGGTTCTAACGAAAATGACGTCACATCAAACTTTTTAAATGGCAACCCACAGTTTTTTGTGCAAAATAGGATAGACAAAAAATATTGCAGTAACAATTTAATTATGCAATTGCAAAAATTATAACAAATGCTCGAAATTAGCTCCTCCAACTTTCATGCAGTGGTACAAATTTTCTTCAAATCGTCGTCTTACATTCTACAGAATTTCAGGAGTAATCTGAAGGCATTAATCGGTGATCCTTTGTCTTATATTTTCTAAAAACGTCGGTTCAGTTGAATAAACTCTACTCTTTAAATTCCCCTACAAAAAAAAATCCAATCGGGTCAAGTCTGGAGATCTAGGTGGCCATTCAATACTACCTCTCCAACTAATCCATCTGTTGAAAAATGTTTCATTTAAGAACTCTCTGTCAGTGCATTGCAAAATGAAAATATAATAGAAAAATTAATAGAAAATTAAAATTTAAATTATAAAATATTAATACAATTTTTAATGTAGCGTTATCCTGGACTTTTCCCCTACAATCAAGCAATTAACGCAATTAAAAAACTTTAAACTGAAACATGTAAAATTTTATTCTTATTTAATACACAATTTTTATTTGTAAGATTTTCATAATTTTATAACAAAATCTGAAAAGATAATTATAATTATAATAACAATGTAATAAAAGTTTATATGACCATTACCTATATAATTTGAGATAATATTAAACGTACATGTTTTTTTTAATCAACTACAACTATTTCAAATTTACAATTAATACAAATTAATTTTTTAAAAATATGTCCGACAGTGTTCCATACATTCCTTGGGCTTCGCCTCAAAAAATAATTTTTTCATATTGCCCAAGTTGTAATAATAGCTATAAGAACTCTCTTATTGTAATAATGATATTAATTGTTAAATGTTAAATTCATTGGCATTTTTTCATATTGATATTATTGGTGCCTAGAAGTTTCCTTTTTTAGGAAAAAAACTAATAGTTAATTTAGATTTTGTGGTATTTTGAAAAAGTCATCTACTTTGCAATGAATGATTTTATGTAGAAATATTAATATCTTACTAATGATTAAATTATTGGGTAATCGACCAAACCATTAATTATTCTTAGATTTTTATTTAAATCGATATGTCGCGCACCAAATTTGCGCTTCCTTAGTAGTACAAACATTGACATATTTCTATAAAATTAAATTTAAATTTAAGATAAAACTTACTTAAATTGGTTTTGAAATCACATGTACACATATCAATTAAAAACACACGAACATTATAAATTAGTGTAAATGACAATTTTTTATTTAAAAGTACAAACAACATTCAACGTATATTACAATAAATAATCTTAGTAAAATTTGTGATATTAGTAAAGCTCAATTTTTGAAGGTGAATTTGGACTTAAATTGTTTTATTGATAACTAGGTTAAAAGCCGGTATACAGACCGGCGGACGACTTGATTGAGAACCCATATAGCTCTGTTAATAAAAATATCCTTTCATGTAAATAAGTATATGAAAAGTCGGAGGCGTCTGCTGGATTAAGTCATATCCACCCAGTGCAGGGTAACGTTTTTTACTACACCTTTTCAGGTATTTTTGAAAAATTTTGCCATGCATATTTGAAACCGTCTTGGTCAGTTCGTAATTTTAAAGTATCACTAGATGGGTAGTAGTATTTAAAAAATAGGCACCCCTCCAGGTCCCACCCACATGAGTGAAGAAAAGTGTTTTTTTATTCGATTTCGTTCGGCGCGGAGGGATGCCCAAGAAATCTAGCTATCACAACTTGAAATCAGGCACACCCACACGGTGTGTATAGAAGGAGAACACCAGGAGAATTAACTCAATTATTAATAAGGATACCACAAAAAAAAAGAAGAAAGAATTTACTTTTTTATAAAAGAGCCGCAGTAATAACTTTTTTTTTTGGTATTTTCCGTTTTTGCAATATTAATGACTAGTATGTAATTTATTAATAGCTAGTAAATTGGAGTAAGTTTTATGCAATTTGTCAATGTCATATACCTAAAATTAACAGTAGTATCCAAATTTTTATTGATTTCGATCTATAAAAATGCCAACGTTTTGCCTTAACACGCGAGGGTTTTATATATACTTAATCGCATTTGCATTTTTGAAAAATTACTGTTAGTTCTTTTATTCAACTCCATTCTACATACTGTAAGATAGTAGAAAATAGTTATTTGTCCAACAAGTGAGGAAAATGATTCTTTTCCCACTCGAGCTCGAGTGAGAGTGGGAAAAAGGCTTTCCTCATGTGTTAGACACAACATTTTTTCCACGACATTCCCAAAAAAACAACCTAATAAAAGAAGTAATATTTAAATAAGTGGGTGCCAATAGTCTCGCTACAGTATTCTATAGTATCTGTGTGGTCTTAATCTGTCATAGCGCAGCCGCGTAATTCTAACCAATAAATGTACGGTAGTAATTTTTAAGAGTCAAAATATAAGATATTAAATTAAACAAATCTGATTGAATATTAAATTAAATTGTTTAACTAAGTACTAGGCGCATATAGTTCTAATGACACATTTTCACATTTTTTTAAAGAGGCATTTCTGTAACATGACAATATTTTCCTCGCTAGTGAGGAAAAACCAATTTTCCTTACTAGAAGAAACGTCCGTTTTCTAAGTATGTCGTGGAAAAATATTAACACATTACATTAATTGTTTTATTTTGGTGAACTGTCGAATGAATAAAGCAACTACATTTTGCTCCCATATGAAACTTTGTTTAGGGTTACAAACAGAAAAACAGGGTTCTTGTTAAGAATATCCATTCGGCGGCCATTTACTGCCTAGTTTCTTATTCTCCTTTGGATTTTATTTTGCCGTTGCGTCTCAAAGATCCGTGATATAAGCCTATCAGTGTAGTACGCGGACCTTTGATATTACCTATAAAAATTAGATTTATTCAAGATCAGTTTTGACCATTCTTTAAGGTTTCTCAGTAGCTACAATTTAAAAATATTTTCAATTATTCAGGGTGTCCCACTTTCATGGACCACTTGTCAACTTTGACATTTTAAATGAAAACATATTTTTTTATTCTAAATCTACGTGAAAAACTATGGGGGACTTTATGTATACGAGCCTTACTCAAAACGTAATACTTTTTGAGATAACAATTCAATAATACAATACAATAATGTTTATTTGAATTAAATACAATACAAATAAACCATAACCCACAAAGGATAACCTGTATGTTGGTGGATATGTCTTATATTACTATTTTATATTAGGTAAGTATTCAATAATATTAAAAAAAAATTTACGAAAGAATACAGAATGTATAAATAAACGCAAAATACGTATTTCTATAAAAAATATAAAAGTTTTCATGATGACATGAACACAGTATGAAAAAGCACTCAAATATAATGTGTAAAACATATTATCGACTATAGCATTCACGGAAATAATGATTGTATATATTCTTTTTTGGACAACTTTAGAGATTTTTTAGTTTTTTTTTAAATTTGTTTAATGATACTATTGATTGAATGTTGAATGAATGATGATCGTTGCCCATTTGTTAATAAACTCCTGTCAGTATAAATATTTCCTATAGTTGTTTGTCTAGTTTTATAATGCTGATGTTCAATTAATGGTAGTTTTGATTTATTTTTATAAATTTCAATAACCGCAATTTTAAAGTACAATTTTCTTGGGTCGAATATATTGCTGTCAGTATAAAGTTTTTTGCTACTGTATAATAAATCATCTACTTTTAACAATATACGTAAGAATTTTTTTTCTATAATTTTTACTCTTTTTATAAGTTCTTTAGTGGTACTGCCTCATGCTATAATTCCGTATGATAATCTCGATTCTACTAGGGAAAAATTCACTTTGGCTAATTGGTCAAAATCTAAAAATGTTCTAATTTTTTTAAATCTAAAAAGAAAACCACGTAATATTTGGACAAGATGAGTTATGTGATTGTTCCATTTAAGATGACTATCAATGATGACCCCCAGATATTTAGTTTGATTTGCCCTTAAGAGATTATTTTTATTATCAATTTTTATAAAATTAAAATTTGGAAGCTTGTCTGCATAACAACAAAACGGTACAAACTTTGATTTATTAAAATTTATTGTTAACAGTTTATATTGAAACCAGTTATAAATATTTTGCATGTCATTTTCAACTACTATTTTTAAAATATCCCAATTTTTTCTTCATAAAAAATGATTGTGTCATCAGCAAAACAACTTATGGAACCTTTTGTTTGTAAATTTAGAAGGTCATTTATATATATTGAAAAGAAGAGGACCCAGAACTGTGCCTTGTGGTATTCCACACTGTACAGAAAGTTTATCACTTTTTGTTCCATTAATATCTACAAATTGCACTCTTTCAGATAAATAACTATTTATTAAATTCAATGCAGTACCTCTAAAACCAATAAGTTGCATTCCTTCTATCAGTAGTTTATGACTCACTGTATCGAATGCTTTGGCAAGGTTTAAAAATACCCCAATTGAACAATTTCTACGTTGCATTCCTGTATTAATTTTGAAAGTTAAATCTCTTATTGCATTTTGGGTAGATTTATTTTCTTGAAAACCATATTGAAATTTAGAAATTAACTGATGTTTGTTTAAATATGTATTAATTCTACGTTTTAAAATTTTTTCAAAGATTTTTGCAATATTTGATATCATGGATATTGGTCTATAATTTGAAGGGTCTTTTATGTTACCATTTTTAAATAATGGTTTTACTACTGCTATTTTGAATATAGACGGACATACACCAAGAATAAATATGTTATTAATTAGATTAGCAATAGGAGACCCAATTTCATTAAAAATTATTTTTAATAATTTTGCACTGATTTTATCATATCCGGGAGATGCGTTATCTTGTAAACTATGTATTATACTAATTACTTCATTATCATTTGTTGGTGTTAGAAAATGGATAAAGCCATAGAAATTTTCGGATTTTCTAATACATTAACATTATTTGTATTATTAATTTTTGAAGCTAGGTTTTTACCTACATTAATAAAATATTTATTAAATATATTAGCAATTTCTGTATCATTTTCCGTTACTTCTCTGTTTTCGGTTTTTAGTTTTTTTATCTCAAATTATTTTTTTATTTTATTAATAAATTCAAAAAGTTTTCTATTTTTATATTACTATTTTGAATTTGTAAAAATTATTTTTGTGATTTTGATTAGATCGTTTAATTTATTTTGATAATTTATAAATTCCATCTTTTTATTTAAGTCATTAGGATGTTTTTGTACTTTTTAGTACAGTTTGTCACGAACAATTATTGATTTAACAAGCCCTTTTGTAATCCATGATTTACGTTTTTGTTCTGTATGTTTAATTTGTTTAAATACTGTACATTTATTAATAATTAATGTTATTTCATCTGAAATGTGATTTGCCATTAACTCCACATTTGTCATGTTATAGGTATTATTCCAATTATTTTTTTGTGCTTCAGTTTTTAGTTTTTTGTAATCAATAATGTTTACAACATTATTTGATTTCATAGTATTATTTACGATTTTGAAGGGTAGCAATGCTATTGTAGGGAAATGATCTGTTATATTAGTTTTTAAGATAGCTGATAAGTTATTTTGTAAGTTATTTTTGGTTTAATGAAAATATGATCAATACAAGATTTAGAGTTTCTGATTATTCGCGTGTTTTTAGTAATCATTGATATAAAACCGTACTCACCCATTATATCTAAGTATTCAGTAGAAACTTCATTTTCTATTAATATATTTATATTCATCTCTCCTAGAACAATATTATAGCTCTTTACTTGCAACTGCTATGTAATTTCTAAATGCCTTCAAAAAGTCTTTACACAAATTGATGGAGATCTGTAGATAGAAGTAATGAGTATATTCTTACCTTTGCATTTTACTTTTGTTTGTATAATTTTATTGTTGTCAATGTTTACTAAATTTACGACATAGTTGAAACAACTTTTTATAAATAATATTATTCCATCATTTTGGTTAATTTCACCCTCATTATAGACAATATCATACCCAGGAATGCTAAAAAAATTTTTGTCATGTACACTCATGAAATTTAAAACTTGGACACCACAATTTCTGTAAACAAAAGTTTGCACATTGTGAAGCGGGCTTAAGGGTATCATTTACAATTCTAACAGCAGGTAGTCTCAGCAGGGGTTATCTTATAGAAGGACTGTAGAATGAATCATTACACTAAGCACGTTTTAGAAAATAGGTAATTTACGTTGCTTACTTAATTTTTTCTTTAAAGAATATATTTGAAGGTATCGCTAATTAAACACCATAGCTCGATTAATTATCGAATCAAAATTTTGTTTAGGAAATGTTTACAAAATAAAATTAGAAATAATTTTGATTTAAAAAAACGTCTACAAGCAATAACTTTTAAATTAAATCAAAAACTAAACATGGTTATTTGGGTTGACTGATTATTACTTATTTTTAAATAAATCTAACCTACTAATTATTGTAAGTTATTAAAAAAATCATTAAACTCTCTATTCATAATATTTAGTCCTTACAAAATGTATATTTTATGACGTTTCATTTTTCTGTAGTTAATATAAAAAGTGAAAATAAAAACTAAGGCAATTCTTATTGTCAACGTATATATTTAGTTTTTGACAAGAATTTATTACATAATTATAATTAAGATAAAATTATAGTTTAAAATTAAATGAAAACGTTTTTTTTAAATAAAGGTATTACTATATAAATATTAATATATAGAAATCAATAAAAAAAAATGGGTGTGACCTCCATTATTATTGATACATTCTTGGAGGCGTCTGCTCATTGACGCTATCAAGGTATCAATATAATTAATATTAATCGTTTCCCATGCGGTATCAATGGCTGCAATTAGTGCATTACGGTTTACTGGTATAAAATTTGGCCCTTGTTGTCTTCGGATAACAGCAAGTATTCGAGCCCAAACATTTTCGATAATGTTAAAATCTGGGCTTTTTGCTGGCCAGGGTAACAGCTCCAAGTTATTTGCTTGTATCCAGTTGCGCACAACCTGCGAAGTATAGGGTCATCATATCCCGATAGTTAATTATCGAATGTTCCAAGAAAATATGTGTAAATAGTAAATGGAATCTACTAACGTAACGTTAAGTCGTTAATTATAGTTACATAACTCTCCTTTCATAAGATATAGTTCATATTAATATGCTTATTGTAAAGCTTCGTACACACCTGAACAACAAACCGAACGGCAATCGGAACATTAATTTGGACGGTGCTACGTACGAATTTTAGAACAGATTCGCAAGTCCTGATTGTTCCACGAACGGTTTGCGGCGTTCCCGCAACTTGTCGGTTTTTCTCCGACATCAAAGAAAATGCGCGCGAATGCGTTTGCAGGTTTGGACGAATCTAAACAAAACGGCGAACAAACTTATGCGGAAAATTAAATTATTTATTTTTGTCCTCCCTTTTGTGGGTTTGTTGTGTTTTAGGTAATATTATGGAGTTGACAGAAGAAAAATGTTTTAAATTAATCAGTGTTTAAGAATGCAAGAAAAAAATGATGTCCCTATTAGCATCATTTAAGGGCGGAAAATTTCCAAAATAAAAAAAAAGCGAAGTAAATTATAATTTTTTACTCTTCTTTGTGCGTAAAAATTTGGTTGGCACTATCTTCTTGTTTTCCGCAATTTTCTCTTCTCAATAATAAATGTATATGAACTGAAAACTACTGAAAATAATTATGGGAACAGTACAAACGTTCAATTTTACAGTTCTTCTTTCTATAAGATAACCCTCTGCTTAGACTACCTGCTGTTAGAATTGTAAATGATACCCTTAAGCCCGCTTAAAAATGTGCAAACTTTTGTTTACAGAAATTGTGGTGTCCAAGTTTTAAATTTCATCGGTGTACTTTCCATGTCTCTGAAAGTACAATACATTCAACAAATACGATTTTAAACACTTTCTTTAGTCAATAGCGGCTTTCAGATATTTCAAGTTTTTTCAGATTATTATTTGAAATATCTAACTCATTGGCAACGACCTTAACTGTCCATGCTTTAAAAGTTGACATTGGTTAAAGAGAGTATGAAAAAAAAATGTCAAATTGATTAATAACTTAATAATAATCAAATGGAACACCCTATATTTTTTTCCCTAATTGATGTAGAAATAAATTCTCTACAACTTAGCAATTGCCATCTGTCTACCATAACTCCAAATTAGGCGTGAAATTTGTTTTTTTATCAAAAATACACGTTTCATCAAAACATTTGTATTGACAACTTGAAATTACAAATTAGATAATCAAAATTTTCAACAACATCGCTGGACAGATTATTTTAAATAGCGGAAAGGAATATCTGAACAAGGAAATGTCAAATACGAAAAGAATTTCTGGTAAACGTGTCATCATAATTAAAATTTGTTTTTGTCAGATATTGATATGGTGCTGTATGCGGTAAGAATAGAATTTGTTTATTTGTAACACTTTATTTACATGGGTCTTCAAATCTCCAACGTTATTTTCTATTTGTCGTACTCCAATGGTAGGATTCTCAACTGCTGATAACGATGTCAAATAGCATATTCTCTACAGGGCAAACATGTTTCCTAGTATTTTTCTCATAGTTGGCAATTGTAGTTTCTTTGAATATTAGCCCGGAGGTATTGTTGTAGTTCCTGATCACCTGCTTAAAATTATTAGCTACAATTTTTTCCCGTGGAATAAACCATACTACTTCTGCTGCCGAAAACTCACTCATTATTACTAACAATTCAGAAATACAATAAAATTGTAATAGAATAAACAATTACTAAAACACCCAAATCAATTATAAACCTTTGACGTTCGTATTTCACCGTCTACTTAATTTTTTAATGATAATTTTCAATAAAAACGAGTTTCATACTTAACAATGAATTTTTGGTAGACAAACATGTATAGCAAAATTGCATTGAATTTAATTCTACATCGATCTGATTTTACTATGTTATTTGTCATTTTCTATTACAAAGTTTGACATTTTATTTTTCATCTCCTGTATAATTGATGTAAACTTTTAAGTCATTGACATTTAGGGTCATTACCGCCCTAAATGTGAATAAAATTCAAATTTGATATTTCAAGTAATAACTTAAAAAACGTGATATTTCCGAAGGCCGATATTAGCCCAATTAAATGTTTAAAATCGATATCTCGAAAAGTATCATTTTTTGAGTAAGTTTCGTATACATAATGTCTCCATAGTATTTCAAGTTTTAGAATAAAAAATAAAAAAAAATATATGTTTCCATTCAAAATGTCAAAGTTGACAGGTGTTATACAAAAGTGAGACACCCTGCGTAATTGAAAATATTTTTAAATTGTAGCCACTGACGAACCTAAAAGAATGGTCAGAATCGATTTTGAAAAGTTTTACTTTTTAAAGGCAATATCAAAGGTTCGCGTATTACATGGACAGGCTATATGTTTAGCGTTTAGGCTATTAAGTATAAGTATGGTGGTCTGCTTGAATTCATCTTTTTGCCGAAATTTGGAAAATCAAGCATTCCAAGATCTTCTTATACAAAAGCAAGTTTTTATTGTACGTTTTTTATTATTGTTGTATTCGGTACTTAAGTGTCAAGCTATGGAAAACTAATTTCAAAACCAACATTATTTTAACAATCGCTTTATGAGGGACAATATTTGTCTAATCACTAACGTATTAAATTAAAAATAAGGATGTTATCACACGTAATAATGAATAATAATTATTACTGGTTAATCAGCAAAAACTTAAATGATTTTTTATCAAGTTTCATATTAAAAGTTAAAAATCAAAATCGACACATTCACAATGAATTTAATAAAAATGAATACTTTTAAGTGTTGTTTTACGTCAACACGTTCAATGTGGCTGATTGTTACATCAAAACCTTACGGTCTATTAATTGTAGTTATTTAAATTTTACCTTTTCATCTTTATGCAGCTGACAAGTATTTAATTTTGACTTAATAATGGTATACGTCACATCAAAATCGGTCGTCAAACCAATATAATGATTAATAAAAAACTCTTTTAATGCTAAATTAAACAATTTTAATCCCAATTACGTAAAACCCAGTCACTACTTCAAAACAAAAGGATACTTTTAAGGAATTCGGTTAACTACAACAAATCCGCTTCAGAGATTAATTTAAGTTCGGTTGAACGCAATAAAAAGAAACAAAGATACGGGCTGATTACAAGATAAAGTGTCGGTATTTGTCTATTTATTGAGAGGAAGTGGACGAAGGCAACCGTATACAATTAAGCAAAACGAATATATTTAAACCAAATGCATTTAACTAATTGTTAGGTAGCCCGGTATTTTTCTTTTACGTTTTGCTTTGACAACCATGGATTTTAAAATCAATGCATCATTCTAAATTGTTAAATTGTGTGAGTGGTGTAAAGACTTCTTAACATTAAAACATCCAACATCTGATGATTCCGTGAAAATAAGTAATTAAATTAAAATTACACAGCATTATATTGTTATAAGAAAATTTAAAAATCCAATATGGGTTTCTTTGATCTATTTTTTCATTATCTAATCATATCAGTGGAAAAATAAAAAAACTTTAATTTATCAAAATGGTGATAATTGTTTTTCATATTTTGAGGTATGAAATTGTAGAAAAATTAAAAAAAAACTACAAGTAAAAACTAACAAAACAATAGTTTCGCAAAAAACTTTAAATCGTTTTGATACTAACACACATGTAAAAGAATCGAAACTGTGCGCCGACGTTTAACGTTTAAACAGGGTCGTAACTTGATAATTATTATAATTGATAGCAAAAGTAAAAAAAACAATATGTGCACCACGAAGCAATTTGTAAAACCGAATTATGCATTTCCGAGACAACCAACAACTGTTAAATGTATCTAACTGGTAAGTCATTAATACGAACGCTACCTGTGCCGTTCCTACGTTGGGACAAAATCCGGTACTAAGCGGCCGCGCGTTCACGTTTCTTTAGGATACACCAAAAATAAAATAATAAGAGAAAATAAAAATTACGTTTTGGAAATGAAAAAGTTTAAGCAAAGTTATAAACAATAAAACTTTCAAGAACTTTTTTTTCATAACTTTTCTGTATAATTGATATTGTGGAGATATTGTTAAAACAATTAGTGTCACGTAATAATGGAATCTCAGCAATTACTTATCAGACCAAAAAATAGCTTAAAAAAGTTGGGTATAATTAAATTCCATACTTTTAAAAAACTTTTAAAAATCTATACAGGTTAACTACCTTTTTCGATCAACAGATTATGCTCAAAATCTAATTAGAATTGTGATGTTATAAATAAAACATTGTTTCTACTTGAAAGGGTATTTTCCTCTCGCTTACTATGATTTTTATGTTTTTTCTTTTTCTTATAGAAGAGGTTGGGGTAATTAAACCACTGTTACAATATCGGGCAACGTTTCGCTTCCTATGTGGAGGCATCTTCAGATCGTAATTATAAGCCCACATAGGAAGCGAAACGTTGCCCGATATTATAACAGTGGTTTAATTACCCCAACCTCTCCTATAAGGAAAAGAAAAAATAATATCGGACAACATTTCGCCTCGTATGTGGGCCTATAATTACAGCCTTAAAATGCCTCTACATAGGAGGCGAAACGTTGCCCAATATTATAACAGTGAATCCTAAATTTTACCTTTAATTACAATAAAACTAATGTCCCGATAGTAAATTTAATTAAAAGATTGCTGAAGATATTTTGTCATTACACCCACAAGAAATTCAAGATAGGAAACGTTGTAAAGTTATAAACACAATTACCAACTTTTATTACTAAGAAACAAAATAATTGTTATATTAGAAAATAAAGCTTGATCTCTTTATTACGAAATTAATCCAGAATACTAAAAAATTTTTTAACGATCATAAAAAATTTATATGTCATTAAATCAGATAAGGGTAATGCCACCACTGTAATTGATAAAACAGAGTATCATAACAAAATTCTTGAATTACTTAATGATCAGAATGTTTATGTTAAAGTAAATAATGATCTAACATCAAATTTCCAAAGTAAAAATAATAAAATTAGTAAATGGTTATTAGAATACGGACACATAGACACCATTACATGCAAAAAATTAATCACTTACTCTAGTATTCCTCCAAAATTTTATGGGTTAATAAAAATACACAAAATTAACCATCCTATTAGACCCATAGTATCATGTCTAGGATCTCCTACATATGAATTGTCTAAATTTATCACTAAGATCATGAATAATTTAACACCTTTATTCAATTTTAATATTAAAAATTCGTATGAGCTCGTGGATAACATTAAGAACATTATAATTCCTGATGATTATATATTAATTTCGTTTGATGTGACATCATTATTTACCAATATTACAAAAGAGTTGGTGATTACTTTAATTTTAAAATATTGGATTCACATTAGTAGTTTCACTACGTTAGATTCTACAGAATTTATTAACATGATTGAGTTTTTGTTTGAGTCTAGTTATTTTAATTACAATGACTGTCAGTATAGACAAATTTTTGGTACCGCGATGGGAGTCCTTCGTCACCCATAATTGCTAATCTTGTTATGCATGATTTATTACAGTATGTTAATGGACAATTAAACTACCAACCATTATTTTTGTATGTATACGTTGATGATATTATTTCTTGCATACCCAGAACAGACGTTGAAAACACTTTGAATGTGTTTAATAGTTATAACCAGCACCTTAAGTTCACCTATGAATTAGAAAATAATAGACAAATTCCATTTTTAGATGTGATGTTAATTAATGAAGGTCATAGGAAACCCCTTTTAACTAATTGGTTCACTAAAACCATAGCTTCAAATAGAATCATTAACTACTATTCGAAACACCCTCATAAGCAAAAAATTAATATCATCAAAAGTATCCATGAAAAATCGTTAAACTCAGTAGCCCATGTTACTTAAAAAGCAATAATAGTAAATTAATGTCCATTCTTACAAATAATAATTACCCCAAAAATTAATTAAAATGATATTAACAACTAATAATAAGAAACCTAACAATATTAATAATCTAACACAAACTAACCCTCCCACTCAAAATAAATACATTAAATTAATTAATATACCAGGTTTATCTAATAATTTAATTAGTTGCCTTAAACACAGTGATTTAAAGATCGTACTTTATAATCATAACACGATTTATAATAATATTTACACTAAATTGAAGGACAAAACTAAAATTTTAGATAAATCTGGTCTTATCTATAAGGTGGGATGTAGCAATTGCAATAAGGTTTATATTGGCCAAACAAAACAGAAGCTAGGCAATAGAATAAAGAACCATCAATACAATTGTAAAAAAAGTCAGATGCTACTGGTTTGTCAGTTCATCATTTGAAAGAAGGACATAAATTTGATTTTGATTCAGTAGTAGTGTTAGATATGGAACCGAATTTTAAGAAGCGTTTGATTTCAGAAATGATTTTTATCAATGCTTATAACAATAATGTTAATTTCAAAAGTGATACCTATAATCTAAGTAATATGTACAAAAATCTTATATCTAAAATTAAAATCTACTAACCACCACCAATTAACATTAACCTTAAGTCTAATACTAACTACCTTACAAACTACCTAAAATTAACTTATCTAACATGCATAATTACTTATTTTATCTTTATGCCAAAAATTTTGACCTTGTTATTGTGAATATAAACGTGAAATGTTATCTATACTGACATTCAAAAATTTCTAATTCATTGTTCGTGTACTAGTCTTCATGTATGGTTGTTTTGTACACTATTTGTTAATTTATTTTGTATTGTTTTTACATGTTTATCTTATTGACACTTGTCCAAGTAATTTTTAACGTAAACCAGTTGGTTTTGAATTTTATTTTAATAATTAAACAATTTTTTGAATTTTTTGACGATCTGGACCCCTATGGTTCCCTTGAGGAGTCCTTGATGTCACCAACTCTTAGGTAACGTACGTCTAGTTTTTTAGTAAATCTTGTATTTATAATTGTGTTTGTAACTCATCTAAAATAGAATTTGTATAATGCTCATTTAATTACCATAAATTGTAATCTACCGTTATCTTCAAATAGATTGCCTTGAGAAAGATTGGCCATCGCCAATCGAAACGTCGGCTATTAAGAACATGGTGTATCATTGACGACCCTATTGTTCCTCAACTCCTATAAGAAGGCCCAAAATTATTGGGAATCTCGTTCACATTGAATTTTAAGGAGCTTTAATACTATTATAACAGTGGTTTAATTACCGCAACCTCTCCTATAAGGAAAAGAAAACGCATAAAAATTATAAATAAGACCCAATTGCAATGTTTTGATAGAAATTGCATAAGCGATTTTTAATTTCTTTTAATCGGACGAGTGATTTTCTTGTTCACATACGGACGGATAGTCAGGAAGCCCGCCTGCCGGCCATTAAACAGAAACTTTTTTTGTTTCATTATAACGTACTTACTTTAATTCGCCGAAAAATGAAAAAAAAAGGATGTAAGAGTTTTTGGTTTGGAAACCGTCGCATAACTCCCCATTTTATTTATAAAATGTGAAATAATGACTCGTATATTAACCGATATGATACCGGGTTGAGTTTACAAAAAGAAAACAAAATGTATTTGTAATTTTACAAAAAATGGTAAAGGAATAAAATTTTTTTATTCATTTTTGTAATCATAACGTGAAACAAGAACAACATTTTAAACTCTTTCATTATCTCGTCACCTCTTTAAGAACATAATTCAATACTAAGTGCTTGTAACTATTGCCTTCTATCGAGAGGCATTGAAATTTTAATTACAGATTTGGCTACTTGAAATCAAGCAAATTTTGTAAAATTACAAATAAATAGCTACTTCCAAAACTAGTAAGCAAAGTAATGCATTTGAGCAATGAGTCCAAAAGTTGGGCATTTGAGCCCTAGGCACTTTTGCTCACACGTATTAAATCTGATTTTTTCCACGATCATGAAATATGAATCATTCATTCCTAGCTTACTATTTTCAAACTTTAACCTGTTTAGCGAGATATACGTTCATTTTACAGTTATTTAGTGTGCAGAAATGTATATCGGGTACTACTGTACGTAGTAGAACATAGATTGACCACTTGACAATGTGAGAGTAATTGAAGTTCCAATAAGGACAAAGCGGAGGTGATTTTAAATTAAATAGTACTCAATTATTCGTATGCCAATTTTTTTAACTAAATAGATGCAAGTAGACTAAAGCACAACCCCTACAGTATGTAATTTAATTACAATAACATAATCAATATAATATAACTATAATTTGTTTACCAAATTTGTATAACTTTACTGTAAATGCCAGTCTGTGTAAACATATTTAAATTAAAAAATATTTTTGTCTTATATCACGATTCTACGTTTTACCACGCACTATTTATATGTCTGTCCTTTTTTACATTTTGGCTTCAATGTGGCTTCAAATATGCATCTTCTGACTACGTTAATAGTAGTAGTACATTATTTCTTTGGATATAAAGAATTGGTATTTAGTTTAATTTTCGGTACGAACATCAAACGCGTTTTGCAAAAATTTCCCTATGCGGGTACACCAAATAATTTCAATAGTTTTCTCAAAATAATGTGTAACATATGAAAAATTGTAAATCCAATCTAACTACAATTACATCAACATACTTATTTTAATATTGCGATTTTTTCTAAAAATAAATTTAAATTATTATTATAAGAAAATATTTAGCGTCATCTGTTTCTTACTAGTGATTGAATTGTCATCTTTGCCAACTATTTTTGGTGAGCAAAACACATCAAAATTCAATGATCGTGGAATCGTGTAAACTTAATCCGGGGACATACTGTATATACAATATAATAATAGTTGATACGATCTAACATGAACGACGCCTACCCACACCCCCCCCCCCCTCCCCCCCCCTCCTCTCTCCCCTCTTCCCCCCCCTCTTTTCCTTCTTTTTCTCTTTTCTTATTTCCCACCTTTCCCCCTTTCCCCTTTCCCTTTTCCCCTCCCCCCCCTTTCCCCCTTCTCATCCCTCTCTCTCTACAAAATCTTTCCCCTCTACTCTCTTTCTCCCTCCTTTTAAATCTTTCTCTTTCCTCTCCTTTTTCAATCTTTTTTTTTTTTATTTTTTTTTTTTTCCTTTCTTTTTTTTTTTTTTTATAATTTTTTTTTTTACTTTTTCCCTCCTTTTTTCCTCTTTTTTCACTTTTTCCCTCCCCCTCCCTTCTTCTTTCTTCCCTTCCTCCTTTTTCCTTCCCTCCCCCTTCCTCTTTTCTCCCCTTTCCCTCTTTTTTTCTTTTTTTTTTTCTTCCTTTTTTTTTCTTTCTTTTTTTTTTTCTCCCCTTTTCTTCCTCTTTTTTTTTTTTCTTCTTTCCCCCTTTTTTCCTTTTTTTTCCTTTCTTTTTCCCCTTTTTTCCCCCCCCCCTCACCCCCTCCCCCTCCCCCCTCTTCCCACTCCCCCTTCCCCTCTCTTTCCTCCCTTTCAACCCTTTTTAAATTCCCCCTCCTCCTCCTTATTCTTCTTAATTTTTCAAAATTTTTATTTTTTTTTTTTTTTTCTTACTCTTCCCCTCTCCCTCTCACTACCACTCAACCCACCTACCCCCCACCCCAAATCCACAAAATTAATTTCTTTTTTTTTTTTCCTTTTTTTTTTTTTTTTATAATTTTTTCATAAACTTAAAAAATTTTAAATTTTAATTTAAAATTTTTTATTCCTTATATTTTTATTAATAAAAAAATAAAAACCCCATCTAACTTATTCCCAACCACTTTCTTTCCTTTTCTCCTCCCCACCCCCCCTCCCACCACAAATCAAAATTTAAATTATTTTTAACTTTTCCTTAATTATTTTTTATTTTTCACTTTTTCTTTCTCTTCCTTATATTAATTTATTTTTTTTTTTTATTTACTAAAAAAAAAAAATTTCTTTTTTTTTTTTTTTACCCTAATTTTAATTAAATAAAAAAAAAATTTATTAAAAAAAAAAAACATTTACTTATTATTAATTTTTTTTTTTTTTTTTTTTTTTTTTTTATCTTTTTCTCTCTTTTTTTTTTTTTTTTCTTTTTTTTTTTTTTTCCCCCCTCCCCTTTTTCTCTCTTTTTTTTTCTTAATATTTTTTTTTTTTTTTTCTTTTAAATATAAAAAATTTTTTTTTTTTTTTTTTAAAAATTTTCTTTTTTTCTTTTTTTTTTTCTTTTTTTTCTTTCTCTTTCTTTAATAAAAACTATATGTTCTAATAAAAATATTCCTTTCTAACCCGCACCCTACTCTCCACTAAGGGCATACTTTCCTAACAACTGACCGTAACAGTAAATCAGATTTTTTAAAAACTTAATGTGACGTTTTGCATTTGACCTTTAACTTATACTGTTTTATTATATTGCTTATACTGTCATCCGCGCCCATTTCACGCAACAAAATAACAGAAAACGTTTTATTAAGTAATGGTCATTACAAAATAGTATTATTAATATTAAGAATTATTGTTGAAGATTACGCAGTTACAATAAATTTTGAAAACACGATTATCTCAATGTATACTAGTTAGTACGATTTTATTGAAACTTGATATTTACACCAAATATTTAATTAAATAATTAAATGTTGGACGTAGATAACGTTTGTGTTTAATTAAGTACTGGTGTCTATTTTGACAAATTTTGGTTACTACGCGTCCGGAAATGAAATTCTCCAAAATCACACCCGTAATTGCTTTCGTGTTACATATCGATAATTTAAAATTCTCAAGCAATTTAAAATAATTAAAATAAAATGTGGATTTTCTACAATTCTTTTCTCAATAAAATTGTATTACAGTAAAACCTCTAAATAGCGGTCACTAAAATTTGCTGCAAAACTGACTGGTATATGAAGATGGCCGTTATTGGAAGGAAAAAAAATTTATTTCAATGCGTTGTTTTTAAAATCTTTTAAGTATGGAACATAGGCTAAGCGCAAGTTATTTAGACATTAAGACACAATATGTCTTAATAAAATATTGATGTGGAAGAAGATACAAAGCGTTAAATAAAAAATTTTTCTTTATTTTTTGTTAATAATTTCACTATAAATTTATCAATTCTTATCAAAATCTACAGAGAAGCAT
Organism: Abscondita cerata; assembly: GCA_030710515.1. Classification (NCBI taxonomy): domain Eukaryota; kingdom Metazoa; phylum Arthropoda; class Insecta; order Coleoptera; family Lampyridae; genus Abscondita; species Abscondita cerata. The sequence continues at coordinate 241,593 of JALBCR010001684.1, read as the reverse complement.
AATTACAGTCCAATTGACAGTCCAATATGTACCCTTAACGAATCAAGTCATGTTTGAAATCCCTTCTGACACTACGAATGGTTCAACTGCGTTTATCCGAAACAGATAAAATTATTGTATTTAAACAGGAGTACCAATATTGTGTAGAAATGATGTTTACGTCATATTCTCTAATCAAAATCCCTAAAAAGTTTTCTCAAAAAAGTTACCAGTCGATTTCATCATTATGAATCATTCACGTGGCGCCCCCTACAACAAATTGTAAACTAGTACATAAAATAATTTTTTAGTCTAAAGTTATGCCTTTCTGCCAATTTTGATAAAAATTAATAAATTTACAGTTAAATTATTAACAAAAAGAGAAAAAAAAATTTAATTTAACGTTCTGTATCTTTTTTCAAGTAATTTTTTATTTAAGAATATTGGCTCCTATGGTCATATTTTTAGCCTAAATAAACCGCCCTTAGCCTATGCCCCAATAGTTATGAATCACCCTGTATATCTGCATTAAAAAATAACTATGAATGTGCTAATATTAAATAATTAGACGATATAATAATGGAAGAGTTATACATATTGAATACATAATACATACATTTACATAATATGTACCTGTTTTATAATTGCTCGTTATACCTATTACAATAATTAATTACATACATATACATACCATTAAATTACATTTGTGTGAAATATTTTTGTATTGAGGTTTGTTTTTCATTTTTAAATTTAGTTTGTAAAACAGAAGATTCACATTTTGATAAAATTTGAAGTACTTCTACCGCTAGCTCACTCTTGACATTAGAAAATAGAAAACTTTGCACATCTCTTAGTTTTTTACATACTTCACCCATATCTTTAATGTTTGACGTAAAAACTTCGGATTCTTGCACCACTTTCATTGTTCGAATCACAGGCTTCACTATAGTCTAATTTACTGATTATATTTTGAATACTTAAATTGGGGCTTTCGGTCAAAATATCACAATCAATAGATGCATAATTTTCAAGGCTTACCCAGTCTTTTTTATCGAAATCTTCTTGAACTTTTTCCAAAAATCCTGCTTTTGCAAAACATTTAGCAATTGTAATAGGCGGAACGTTTCTCCAGGCTACTGATATCCAAACTAAAGCGCTGGTTAAATTGATACTTGTTTTCGCATTTCGATGTTCGGTATTTGTGAATGTTAGCAGCCTTTTGATTAAAAACTTCCTGCAGGCCATCTTAAAGTTTTGAAAAATTCCTAGATCCAGTGGCTGGCAATGGGATGTGGTGTTTGGGGGTAAAAAAACAATGTTCATATTTTCAAGACTCACTTTGGGATGAGACTTGGCATTATCCAGAAATAATAAAACTTTTCTATTTTCTTTTTCATTTTTCATCAAATTTTTTAGCCAGGAAGTCATAATCTCTACCGTCATTCAAGCTTTTTTATTAGATACCCATTCTAAGGGCAATTTGTTAATATGAGAGTTTTTAAAGCATCTTGGGTGTTTACTTTTTCCAATGATTAACGGATTTTCCATATCACCTTTCATATTTGTACAAAATAAAATTGTCAATCTTTGTTTTGCAGCTTTTTTACCGCTACATTTATCGTTTTTTAAAGAAAACGTTTTGTTTGGCATCGCAAGGTAAAAAAGTCCGGTCTCGTCAGCATTGTACACATTTTTTGATGAAAACTTCTTCAATATTACTGACAGCTTTGCTTTCCAAGCAGTGTCCAGGTTAATATTAGCAGACTCCCCGTAAATTGTTTTAAAGGTTACGTTATGTCTTTGACAAAATTTCTCAAGCCACCCTTTTGAAACTTTAAATTCCGTCGTTTTTAAATTTTCCGCAACTTTCAATGCTTTCCCTTTTATTAAAGGTCGAGATATAGAGATGTTTTTATTCCTAGCTTTACAAAACCAATTGTAAGCTACTCGGTCAATTTCTAAACCTTCTGTTCTAGGATATTTTCTCTTCTGCTCTGTATTGAAACCTTCTTCAACTAGCTTTTATAAATCACATTTGTTTTTTCAAATATAGTTAACTTGTGTTCTTCCAACACAAAATTTTTCAGCCAACTTTCTAACACTGGTATTGAACTTTTCACTTTCCATAATTATATCAATTTTCTCTTTGAGACAAAGAGACAAACGTTTTCATTTTAGCGACATTGTAATTTTTTGTACATCTATATGTAACAGCACTGTTAAACATATTAACTCAAACTATGTATGCAAAATACGATTTTTTGGGTGAGCTTAATGAGCCTTTAATTGCACTTTCTCCGTAATGACTGTCTATTGTAAATCGAATAAATTCTTTAAATCCGTTCTTAAATACCGGTAATTGCTTAAGCCTCACACAATGAAACAATTATATATTATGCACGACTTGAACGCTAAGCTGTTGTTTACTAATGACCTTGCTTAAGGGTCCTATGCAGTCATTTCTATTACCATGCTAACTTTATAATAAGATTGTGCCTTTATTTTTTCATTGTAAGAGCTAAAAATTGGTTAGGTAACGTACAACTTTGTTGTCTATTACCTTATTACGTCTGATTTAATTTTAATTTGATCAAATTGATACAATCTTTAAAAACGATAAATCTTTATAATAAGATTACATGAAAAGTATACGTTCTTAAAAATTCAATTTTGGTATTACATGTTACATAATAAACTCTACAATGGTATTAAAAAAAATTTGCTTGAAAGTGTATAGACGAGCTGGAATTAATTAATTAAATATTGAAAATTGGCAACCAACATTACAGAAAGTATGAAAAATCAGGGCCTTGTTGGCATGATTTACAACAGCTTACTGAGATAACAATAGGTATATATAATCCCGTATAATCCTTGAGTTGGGTTCTTTACCACTGGGCCCAGGTAGAAAGTCCCAAAGACCGCACAATTTTTTCAAGTTAGCATTTATGTATTTTGTTTCGTGCATAAAAGTTGCGATTACTTCAGTTACGCTTTATCCTTGTTTTTATATTATAAAGGACGTGATTAATAAACAGTGAGTTAATTATCTTGTGTGTGCGCGTGGGTGTGTGTGTGTATGTGTGTATCGATGTGTGCGTAAATTGAGTGATACCAAAATATACTTTACATTTTGTTATAAAATGGGTCTTCATAGTAAAACTAACAAAACCTGTGGAGCACAGCGAAAAAGCAAAAAGAATCTTGCAAAAGAACGTTGGAAGAAACGAACGTAAGTAGGTTTTCTACAAAAAAAGATACTTAGAAGGGTCTCTCAAATAGTAATAAGTACCGTTGGAATGATGTTTCACGTAAAGCACTGAACAGAACGTTCAAACACGACGCACATATAAAATGTCTTTATTTAAAAGACAAAACAATTTTCGCAGTATTCTTATTGTAGTCATTATATAAATCATCTTTTTGTTTCATATTGCTACAATTTACCATTTCCTTTAAACCTATTTTCTTTCAAATTAAAGAGAAAAAACGGTACTTTACTTCAATTTGAGTAACCTGCTTATTTCAATTAAATTTTGATATCTAAAATGTAAAAAATATTTACAGCAAAGACCAAGCACAAACACATCAACGTCCAGGAATAGATGATACAGAATCACATCAATTAGATATGGAATTTGAAGTTCCTCCAGAGACGTCACACAATTTGTATGGAAGACGCATAATATCTATTAACCATTTGTGGCAAGGTTTAATGAAACTGAAGCATTCTGGTTTTGGATGTGACTTTTACGACCTCCAAATTATTTCTGAAAAACGTAGTGGTCTTTCAAGCACATTCTACGTAAAGTGCCAAGTATGTCACTACCAAAGTAACTTCTCGACACACTCTGCGGAGGAAGTAGACGTAAATAAGGCCTCTATTTGTGGAGCATACTCTGTTGGTATAGGTTATACGCAGTTAGCAGAGTTGTTTGCCGCAATGGATATACCATATATGTCGTCACATACATTTGCCTTGCATGAAGAAAATGTCCAATCTGTCATTAAGCAAACCGTTCATGAAGAAATTGTGCAAGCCGGTAAAGAAGAAGCAAATCTAGCAGTTGCAAACGGAGATGTTGATGACAACGGTGTTCCACTAATTACCGCAATTGTGGACGGTGCTTGGAGTAAGCGTTCTTATAAAACTAATTACAATGCTTCCTCTGGTGTTGCATGCATTATAGGAGCACAAACCAAAAAAATATTGTACGTAGGTGTGAAAAATAAATTTTGCAGAGCATGTCAGAAGCAAAATAACAATAAGGGGAACGTCGCTTTAAAAAACCACAAATGTTTTAAAAATTGGCATGGAACATCAACTTCGATGGAATCAGCAATAATTTTAGAGGGTCTAAAAAGTTCCTTAAGTACCCACGGCATTAAGTATGCTAAAATTATTGGGGATGGTGATAGTAGTATGACTAGAAACATTCGTGTCGCCAAACCATACGGACCAAATTTTTTGTCGAGAAGATCGAATGTAAAAATCATTTACTGCGAAATTTCTGCACTAGAATTAGAGATTTAGGAAAAACTCCTAAGTTAAATCCTAAAATTAAGTATTTTTACAAAATAATATTCTTCGTTTCCGCACCGCAATAGTAAGTGCCGCTAAACACAGAATGTCCGAAAACGTTCCTAATTATATAAAGATTCAAAATTTAAAGGAAGACATTATAAGTGGTCCTAAACATATTATGGGATGCCACGATGGTTGCGTCAATTTAGAGGGACAGTATAAATATTATTGTAGAGGGCCTAAGTATGGAGAAGAAAACTTGCATAATTTATTTGTTCAAAGTAGCATTAGTGACGAGTTTGACAGAATAGTCCATAGAATTGCTAACCATACTGCCAGTTTATTAATCAACTCCCATACAAACGCTGCAGAGAGCTTTAACAGTCAGGTTAACAAAACGATAGGCAGCAAAAGAATTCATTTTAGTTTAAAAGGCAGTTACGAGTATAGATGCTATGCCGCGGTTTTAAACTACAATAAGAAATCATTTGTATTAAATGTTCAAAAACAATTAAACAGAAGTGTGGTTGGTTATTACACAAATAAGTATTTTGAACATTTTGGTACCGTTGCACCTGCTAAAAATCTCGTAAACGGCAAAGAGAAATTTCGTTAGAGGATGCGGATTATGGAACATGTGATGTTGCGGATGATGATAAATGTGGTCAAGAGTACAATGATTTAAAAACTAAGTTTTTGTTTACATTAAATGCGGTAGATATAGACGATGTAGAGATGAATACAAGAGGACAATCTTCAAACCCGCAATGGTTTCGCGAAAAATCTATCCGTCTTACTGCCAGCAACTTTGGTAGAATATGTAATATGAGACCGATGACATCTACTGTTGCCACTGTGAAATCGATTTTATATGCAAACAAAATTGCTGCTAAATCATTAGATTATGGTGTTGTAAACGAGCAAAAAGCAATTAATGAATTTTGTTTAATATTTAATAAAACAATACAACCATGTGGTTTGTTTATAGACCAAAATTATAAATATTTAGCTGCTTCGCCTGATGGACTAGTTTTAGGAGAAAATGCAATAATAGAAGTGAAATGTCCATATACTGCTCGTGACCTTAAAATTTGTGAAGGGATTCAAAAAAAAATTATTACCTATTTATATATTGATATAAATGATGAAATAAAACTAAAGAAGAATCATGCTTATATGCATCAAATACAAGGGCAGTTACGAATAACTCGGAGATCCTTATGTTATTTTATTATATACACATCGAAAGACCTTGTATGTATAGATGTACCAAAAGACACTAGTTTTTGGGAAAATATGTGCCCAAAATTAGAAAAATTTTACATTTCCGCACTTTTGCCAGAAATTATAGATCCTCGCGTCAGTCGTAATCTTCCACTTAGGAATATTTTAACTAAAGATCTTTAAAGTATTGCTGGTATTAGTTTGTAATATTAATTTGTTTCTAATTCAGGTCTGTGAAGTTGGCACTTCCACATGTGAATTTTGGGAAAAATGCAGCATTCGTTTGCCCATGTTTACTCAGAGAAAACTTATGATTGTCCACATTCCGCAAACTTTTTATCCGGAGAAAACATTTATTGATGAAAAAACTAAAAATTAAAAAATCAACTTAATCCCCTCTATATTGTTTGTCTATGTTTGTCCAAGAAAATTTTTCGTTTTCCAACCCTCTAAAAAATTTTTATGTGAATAAAATACGATACTAATCACAAAAAACAGTAATGCATTTGTCGGTTACTAATACACAAAAGATCGATTTTTTACCGGGTAAGTTCAATAAAATTATCTGATTATAAACAACCTCGTGTGTATTATACAAGATTAGTTGTATGATTAGAAATGATGTACATTCTTAGATGAAAGAGTAATTTCGGAACTGAAGCAAGGTCAATCTATAAGCATATAATATAAGAGCAAACAATATAGCGTGAAAAAGTTGTTTTTTTTTTTTTTTAATCAAAAATGTTTTTTTCGCATAAACAGTTTGTGGAAGGTGGCCAAACAAAGTTATACCTCGGCCAACAAATGCCATATTTTTTTTAAAAAGCACGTAGAGGTGTCAACTTTGCAGATCATTCTAATTGAGGAATTATTTATGCGGTATAATGATGAGGAGATTTATTTGTAACGCAATGAAAATACTACGTGGTTTATAGGTGTGTGTCGAATGTGTCTTGCTGTCCTGTTGTGAATTTCTTGTAGTTATGTTTGCATTGCGTTTTTTGTTACAATAAATGTCATGTAAAATAATAAGTAAATTGTTCTTATTGTTTTCTGTTTTCGTGTGCGCAACATTATCAATCGATATTTGTAAAACAATTTATATATATTTGCATGCGGTCTGACTTGTAAATGATCGAAATAAAAAAACAAATAATAAAAAATATTTCAAAGGATAATATCTCATTACCCCATTTCGAGTGATTTTCTTAAAAGCTGCCTTTCTTGAAACATTCATTGCAATTATTAAGTTACGTCATTGTTCGTAAATTTCTAGAAACGTTTATTTATCTTTGATGACGCAAATTATAAGATAGGATTTACTCTACCATACATTTCCTTTTAAGGTAGAACCATATGTAAAAATTAGGATTAAAAATTAATTAGCATAATTATATAATTGTAGCTGCTGTAGATAAGTTTTGTTACCAATATAATGCATATTGAAATTAAATATACATTCTGTTAAAATGCATTTTATAAAGATCTTTACTATCCTTATTTATTTACTTTCGGTAATGGGATTATATGGGTTTTAGTGGTTTACAAGGACCTCCCATGGCGAAAAAACGTCAGTAAATTTTAAATAACTTTAGGTATTGTGGGTTGCATATTAAAAATCACGATTTTAGTTTCACTGCATAGGACCCTTAAGAATAGCCGGAAATAGGAGTAAATTTACATATATTTTTCCAAGAAAGTTTACAAATTAGTGACCGTGGCCGTTATCGAGAGGTGGTCGCTATTAGAAGGGTCATTAATATTGATATTTTAGTATAATTGGTTTTGACTTGGAAAACTTGGCCGGTTTTAGAGATGGCCGCTTTTAAGAGGTGGCCGAAAATAGAGGTTAAAAAAGGCTTAGAAACAGTAAATAAATTTAATAATTAAAATAATTTAAAGTAAAATTGTTTTCAAAGAATTTCTTGTAACAAAAAATTTCACAGTGAGTGACATTGTTTACAAAAAAACAAATAAAAAAATTAGGCAAACTTAAAAAAATATCCTGTCGTGCAAACAAAACTTATACATTTGAGTGATTTACTTTTGTACATTTTTGCGAAATCTTACAAAGAATAAAATTGAACCTTCGCCAATTTTTCATGTGTAAACTCAAAGTGACTGCGCTGTTTCTCCTTTGATTTTTTTTCCATGTCGTTATTACATTAATTTCATTAAAGTAACTGTAAACGTAAATGTCAACATAATCGAAATTAACTATTAAATAATAATATAAATTATTTTTGGCTTATATATATAAATTTAAAAGATTATTATATCGTACACTTTATCTTGCAAACGAATCGCATGTGTGTGAATAGTGTTTCAAGCATCTCTGAAGTGTACGTGAGAAATCAACCATTACTGACAAATAACTGTGTGGTGCAGTACATGTATGGTACATATATGCGGAATCAATTTGGAAAAGAGCCAACGCTATTTTATTGTATTTGTATGATTAATGCTTTTTATGTTATTCCAGAATCACCAAGTAGCACAAATTTCGGTTGCAGTTTTAGATAAACATATTTTTAATTTTATTATTTTAAAAATTTATGCTCTACGTAAAATATGACTTATCTTCTGCAAATAATAAATTACGAACGAACGTATCCCAACTACATTCCAACAAAATAAAAAAATTGCAGTTTCTGTAAGTTTTAACAAAAAATATTATCAGTTTTATAAAATTTAAAAGAAATTAATTTGTGGCTAATCTCATAGAAACAATGCAAACTACGTAGATGCATTTTCAATATCCATATTGCTTAGTAAACTATCCAAAATGTATGCTCCATTAATGAACAGACACGCTTAATGAAGAGATACAATACAAACATAATTGAAATTTTATGTATGTGTAATTTAATAAATTGCCTAAAGTTGATGGCAAAAAACTATGAGATAAATCAAAATGTATATTTAAAAATGCTTGAAAAAACTCTAAATGATAGTCACTTAATTGCATTAATATAACAAATTGTGGCAATCAAATGTAACAGACACCAGGAATAGATGTTATTGGATATAGTTCAACTTGGGTATTTATTTTGATGTATTGAATTAGGTGAATCCTTTAGTAATTCTATTAATCTTAAAATAATGACAAATTATAGGAAGTATTGTGGTTTTGCACCTACTGTTTTACGTTTAGGTATTAGTAAAACTTAAATAAGTGTTTTACGATTCATAGATTTTGTATTAGTAGGTACTTTATTTATAAAACTTTATCACTAAACTTATCCAAATTTTCAAGCTTATTACAGAAAATTTTAGGAATTCTTATTCAAGTGGGAATGTATTATTGAAACATCCAACTAAGTATTCGCAGGATATTAAAACAAAGACACACAATGTGGTATAAAAGTATTTGGTATAACTACAATGTCCACGGTTAGTAAGGGGACAGATTTGGATTTAGTAAAGCCACATAAAAAGTTCTGGTCCAAATATGACTTCAAACTATGACATCAATCAGTTAAATTTCAATTATACGATTTTAGTGTACCAGAATTTCGCGGAACCTTTATCTGTATTACTAGCCCGTGGGAAAACGGAGGAAGAATCTGCAAAATATGAAAAATTAAAATTTTATTATTGACCATAATGCTTTTTCTATGAGATCATAATACCACATGTTCCCTCAGATAACCAAATTCTAACAATAATTCAATAAAAAAAATCAATGAAACATTTTAAGCAATTAACTTCCAGAAGTTTAAAATTAAAAATTTAAAGAGCGGCAACTAACATTTTAGCTCTCTTTTGCTCTACCTCTCCCTCTCTCTTTCTCATTCTCTATATTTTTCTTTCTAATATGAAGTGGAACAAATTGTTCTAATAAATATAATAATAACTAGTGCAATTACTAATATAATCCAATCAATATACTCGTACCTACACAATTTTTTTTCAAAATTTAGAAAATGGTAAGGAATTAATGAAATTCGGAATTCAGATAGTTGAACTGTAGTAATACTATTAATGAAGCAAACTTTCTCCACGCACGGTTACCTGTGCACACCTGTATTTACTTAAGTTTTTAGTTATTACTTTTAAAAAAATGAAAAAAAATTACTACAAAAGTTGTAGATATGATTTTAACCTACAACTTTTATTTAGAATTTTTTAAATCTTCATTTCATACAGAGGTAAACCGGATTTTTAATAAATTTAATTGTACAAGTGCAGTAAAGGTTCTTTTTGCACGAATATTATTTAATCAAAACTATTTAAAAATGATGATAGAGCCAATATCTTCTAATAAAAGTTATAACTAAAGCCTAAAAGCTAAAACCTTCAAATGATTTTTTTTTATATTTAATAATTTGTATAGTTATAGATGGTTATAGCCTATTTAAAGACTAAACTAGTTTTAGAAGGGTAACGTACAAACTAACACTACATTAACACAGTTTTTAGACAGAAGTTGTAACTTAAGTTTCGGGCTGCAATGTTTATTTAATTTTTTCAAATTGTTTTTACAGAGATATACTCAATTTTGAAAAGTACATCAATGTTGTGAAATTATTACTGACAATGTCGTTAAAATAATGTGTTTAAACATATTATACTAGTTTTTTTAAACAAATTAACAGAAAATGTAAGTATGTACTAACGATGTTTTTAGGTAATTCTACCTTTATACTTCAAGGAAAAAATGTTATTTAAATGTTAAATAATTTAACAATTTTTTTCAAATAATACGGGTATGTTTTTTTTATTTAGATAATTAACATAACTTTAACATTATTTTATCATTACAAATAACTTCATATAATATATAATTAATTTTCTAATCGGTACATTTTAATCTTGAAAAATAAGCTAAGCCTTTGTTTTTTTTAAATTTTATAAATTTTAAAAATAGTTAAATAAAAACGTTGTAAAAATTATTAATTTTAATATAGATAAAATTCAAGTACTTATTAAATACTAACTGTATGTCATTCGCAGTGGCGCGTCTGCTCTCGCCATTCTTACAGCATTCTCACACGCTTTTTATCTCATCTTTCTCTGCTCTATTATAAATACAGAACATTGGTTAAGTTCTCACTATAAGTAACATCTACTAGAAATATTAATTTACGTGTTCCTGAATTTTCAAGAGTTCATATTGAGCTTGAAAAAACTATTTGCATTTTATTAAAATAAGACGCGTTTTTGCCCTGTGCATAAAAATAATGCACCGTTTATTTAAACAATGATGATTTTTAAAACAAAATAATTATTCAAAAATATAGACTTTGAAGTATGAACCGTTGAATTTTTATAGAGATATGTCATATATTATCGAAAAGTTGAAATTGATAGGTTCATATTTTCCCCGTTGTAAACGAGACTGGTTTGGTTTTAATAAGATGAAAAAGTAGGCGTTAGAAAAAATTTGCAAATAAAATAGTCTTTTCTTAATTATTAAAATAATTATGAGCAAAAATTTGTAGAAATGACATTAACGTACAAAGCTTAATTTCAAAGCTACTTTTAGCTATGAAAATAACTCGAATTTTAGTTTCTATAATAAATAATGTTAATTTAGAAATTTTTCAATACTATATTTCTATCTGATATTATTAATCAAAGAGTAAATGATTGAAATATGAAGAGAACTGTAAAGGGCACTTTACATTGTGTGATTTCTCACATTGTTTTTGAAATGGTTTGTTACGGTTTTATTTTCTGAATATAAAACGTGTGTCAGAAAGCAATATGTTACGGGTATGTCGCGATTGATATGTTACGACGAAAATCGTATTTGACGCGCATTTAGCTAATTTTTCAATTGGTTGAAAATAAAATTCGAGTTTGTTTCCTAGACGAAAAGCGGACATTTTCTTTTTCTACGTTTCACTGCACGGGTAGTTTTAGCGTGCATCTTAAACTGAAATTTACACAAATTATTTATGTGTGTTACAAGATTTCCAATACAAAAAATTGGTTAAGTTTGTATCCGGCTAAATCCACCGTAAGTACACATTGTTTTCCTTTTCTCTTTGTACCTTATGATTTCGCTGCGTGTTATTTATGGATATCTCCTGGGGGCGCTAGAGTGGCTGATTAAGACCTTGTTTGTCAATTATAGACCACACTACGGTATCGCATTAGAGAAACTGCAGGCAACCGGTGGCTGCCACGTCTAACAGGGATTGGTTATGCTTCATAACTTCAACGAGGGAGCCTAACGGCTTCCATTTCTCTTTGCACACTTCCGCTAATAGGAGTCCTGGGGTTACCTAACTTCCCAAACTGTCGATATCGTTGCTAGCAAAGAACTCTTACTCTCGGGACTTCGTTCATCAGATTACAGCTAAGTTTTATTATTTAAGTAACTTATTTATTGTTAATGCGTGTGAAGCTCATGTACAGACGACATGAAACGGTTTTGATCTTTAGTTCTTAAGTAAAACCTTATTCGGTGTTACTCTCCACAACCGAACGTTATAACCAGCTCAATATGGGCTCGTGCGCTTCACTTAGAGCGGTTGACGCAAAAACAAAAGGCCTTTTAGGTTTGCGAGAGGTACTTACCCTTGTCAATCTTAGTTTATGTCAGTGTCGTTGCATGTTCGACCAGATAAATCGCCGTGTGTCAGTGATATACAGAGTGTAACAAAAAAGTAGGTAATAAATTATACCACATATTCTGGGGCTAAAAATAACTTGATTAAACCTAACTTACCTCACTACAAATGTGCATGTAAAAAAAGTTACAGGGCGTCACAGTTATAACTTTTGAAAAGTTTTTTGGTAATATTTCCCTTAATAAAAGCACGATTTCAACAAAATTTAGTATTCAGTAGTTTTTCAGCATGAGAAATCTCAATCTGATCACAGTTTTAATGTACATTATAGAGGGTGCCACCAACAGCACTTCGCTTACATAAAAATGTTCATAACTTTTTTGCCCTTCGGTATATTGAATTGTTGTTTGAAGATTTTCATTTGTTGACGTGATGAACTCAAAAAAGTATACTTGAAAGATTCAACCCACCGTTTCCAAGAAAATCGACACTGAATCTTCAGTGGTTATCGAGATACGGCCTCTTTTTCATACCACAAAAATTCCGAATAACATAAAATAAAGTATAAATGAATTTTTATGTTATTCGCAGGTCCTAAAATTTTTATTTAATCTTACTTATTTACAAAACAAATTACAGGGTGTCAAAGTTATAATTTTTTTTTGTAAATAAGTAAGATTAAATAAAATTTGGAACTAGCAAATAACTTTTATTTAATTAATTTAATTAATTACTAACAAGCTCTTACTTCTCATGTTGCTGGAGATGCTGAAAAACGTCTAATCTAATCATTGACAAATCTATGCAACGCAATCGTAAAATCAGGCGTAAATGAAGAGATTTGCCCATTCTGTTCTGACACGTTGATATAAAACCGATCGCTATTGATAACATTGTCAGACGTCTCGTGGCCAAACTAGCGGGTGATAAACAAACAAATAGACTACTCGTACTTTAGTAGAAAGCAGGAATGTAAAGCAATAATCTACTCTCTAGGTACATAAATCAAGGTAAATACCACTACCCTGAAAGTCTTCTTAATAATTGACTACAAAAACGCTTCCAATTGTATCGAAAGAGATACATTATTACATGCAATTAAGTCAAAAATTCATGAACTCTACCCTTTCATATAGACAGTCATCAAATCTAAAATAATCAAATTCAGACATAATCCTATTACAGTCGGTTGCCAACACAGAGATCCAGCTGGTCCTTTAGCGTTCTGTCTAAAAATCCATGACAAAGTTGAAGTGAACTAAATGAACTCTTTCTCGATGATAAAACACTTGGAGACACATCAAAAATAGTATTGCAAGTTTTTCGATAATCAATATAAGCTCTAAGTTCCTTCAAACTTGGAATAAACTCATCAAAATGGGAGTATTACTTTTGCTCCGATATGGATCCTAAAGTTGTTGAAGAATTCCGCCATACGAGTTCGCTTTAAAGGGATTGAAATAAGAAGAATTACATATATATATATTTAAACGATAGGTTTTGCGACATCTAGTGTTGACTCGTGAAAGCGATCACATACTAAAATCATACATGTGACGTTATACAATATTGCTTTGTTTAATTCAGAATTTGGGAAAAAACCAAAAAATACTTAAAAACAACTTGGGTTATTGAGACATTACAGAACAATTCGTACTTAAAATTTTTGATTTTTTTTTGTACCAAAACATGTTGATATACTTTTATATTTTTTAACTTTTTTATATCAAAAATTAAAATTCTCATTTAAATTATTGACTTAACAGTTAATAATATTTGTAACTGTAACTTAAAATTAAGTAATGTGTAATATACGTTTATGGCCAAGAACAAAAACAATTATTATTTTTTAAATTTACAAAACATAGACACTTCGTAAATATGTTAAAGAGTCAGAAAGCTTCTAACACATTTTAAAAAAAATTCAATAAATCGCAAAAAAAATTATAAAAACAACAAATTATTTACCAATTTATGTCATCACAGCTTATTAAATGGTACAAGAATTTTTAAGATACATTAAAGCAGTAATTAAAATACACGCATTTCAATAGTAAATCGAAATAAAATTTTCTGATAGAAAACTGATATGATTTATCTAGATTTATTTTTTATAGTTTGATATTTTATACGCCGTAAATAACGAATCACAAACAGTTTGCTGTATAAAAGAAGGTTTGGAGAAGCAAAAAGAATAGAATTGAAAACATGTAATATGAATTATGTTGTGTCATTTTATTTTTTACATGAAAATATAAAAAAAGGGGAAATGTTTGTCAACAACGGCACATAAGACTTTCATTTCTTTTGTAAAATAAACATCTTCATTCGCAAGTTTATTGCAAATATTCAAATTAAAATTTTTAATCTAGTTCCTTGTGATATTATACGCTCTTTTATATTTTAATTAAGACGTTAGTTAAATAACAACACAAATAACAAAGTAATTTAATTTTAAGTTTGTTAGAAACTTAAAATATCAGATTCTTAAAGAAGATGAGATGAAGGTAAACTACTTTTAAATGTGAATAATTTTAAATCGCTATTATGTATTGTAATAACTTTATTAACACTTCAACAAGTCTTACTTGATAAAAGTTTTCCAATTGGCCGCTATCAATTTTAAGCTAACAGCACTTAGAAGAACTTTAATTAACTTTAATTACGACCAAAAAAATCGATTAAACGCTCCCGTTTTTCTATGCATAGTAACGGTAGATTAATAACTGGCGCTGTATACTTCTGGCAACCTGCTCTATATTAAAGCTTAAAATTTATTTTTACGATAATAACTTAGAAAATGCTGAATAAATTAATTATCCAAAGATAAATAGTAGAACGGAAAGAGTAAAAGGACTCATCCCAATAAATTGCAGGAGTTACGCTAGTCCTCCGGTTAGTTTATTTCGGCAAACTTTCTAAAATACATCATTTTACCCTAAAAACGATTTTAAATCTGATACTGTTCAAGTAAATAAGAGTTATGTATATTGCTATATAAATTTTCGTATAAGCGAGCTAAAGTAAAGGATTCACTTCGGGTATACACATACACACACTATACGTATATAAAGATTTACACACATACATATATACTAGCTCAAAGGGATCGGAGTCAAAGACAACAATAGACAATTTCCCGACAGCAGAAGGGGTCGTTTTGATTTTCTTTTTCTCAAGCGACCGTGTCTCGTATTACGCTGTTTGAATTTACAATGATTTGATCTCTGTGACTCCTGTGGCCACAATGCGTTGCTTTCTGTTGTTTTTAATTTGACTCCCTCGCAACTTACAAAAGACGCAGGGTTTTAGAAATATAAGACCATTTGTATGCAGTACGCATGCAATCGGAAGCACAACCTGCAACATCGACACTGAAAACAATAAAACTTCAGAAAGGTTTATGATTTTTAATGACATCCTTTTGTCATATAATGGAACGGTGAGATGGATCTGAAATGTATAACAATTTTATACATTTGCTTAATTGCATAATTCTTTACATAAATAAATACAAACTTTAAACAATATGCATTAGTGGTAATTGTAAAATAATTATAAAGGGTTTACTGTTATTTGTATAATTTAATTTCCTCGCTCTAATTAATAAACGTTTTTCATCTGTGATATATAAGCATAATACATTTGTAATTTTAAATAGTTACTACTTGCAATTTAACTATTTTCATTAAAAGTTATAATAAAATAAAGTCTATCCTCCGGGATTATGAAAATGTTTAAAAGAAAATTAATATCGTAACTAAATTATTGCCTTTAAAACAATTAAGAATAAATCGGGTTTAAAAATATAGTTTTTATTTTATTTATAATAGCATATTATATTATAAGTAATAAAAATGCATTATTATAAGCGAGTGAGGATTATAACACCTCTAACGAACTTTAAAATGGCATTTTGATCACGTGTGATAAACGACGTTTTATCTTATAGGTGCATTGTAAAAAAACCCAAGAAATTGATGTAAATATCCGCCTGTAACGTAACCATGGTTTTATGTATCACTTTTCGTAGTGACATGTGGTTACTATAGTTATGAAATAAACAGTTCAAAAAATAATAAAAATAAAATATCCAGTTGGACGTGGACGCCGCAGATTACAGTTTGCTTTTGTTAAAGTCAAAACATATCTACCAGAAAGAATATGATCTGTATGTCAAGTGGGAAGCGGAGGTGTTTTTGGCATATTTTGTTCAAAAATGTAACTCATGTACTGTATGGGTATATTGTGCATTAATACATGTTGTATTGTATAGTCACAAACATACAAGTCATCTTCTCTTTGGGCGAAGTACTCAATGGTGAAAGCTGCGCTAAATTTACATGAAAATGTGGACATAGGGAAGTACTACAAATTAACTGCATTCTTGAAACAGAAACATGTTGGATACAAAGCAAAAAATCATTGATTTCTTCAAGAGATGAAATCAATAAGTTTCTTCTTAACGCGTCTCATGACACGTTTTTATTAATAAAAAGACGTATACATTTTGACGTATGTCAATTAGGTAGTAAATTTTGCATTTTGTGTATCACCGATATAGAAGGCAAAGGCGATCTTCTCCTGATTCATGTTCCTTACACCAAAACCCATAAGAAACGGTCTTTTTCTATGTTGTCAACTAGATTTGGGGAATTAATCCTATTAATTTATATCAGAAATATATCAATTTACGCCCAGAGGAAGTGAGCACAGGAAGACTATTTCTTTGCTATCGAAATGGAAAATGTATGAAACAATCCATTGAAATTAACAGTTTTGGAAAGATGCCACAATTAATATAAAAATTTCTTAAGTTAAGAAAGCCCTACATTTATACCGGACACGCGTTTCGGAGATTGGCTGCTACTTTATTGTCTGACTATGGTGCCAATGTAAGAACTACTGAACTATTCCCAAGCAAAGGCCTATAAACCCATTAGTCTAATGTCATTCGTACTAAAGACAATGGAGAAGGTTATGGACAGGCATATTAGAGAATGGATTCTGGTGACCAGCCCTCTAACTCGAGACCAGCATGCATATATTTCAGAAACATCTACAGAGACTAACAAGGCAAGAGAATGATCTTTAAAAGAAATAGATTATGTTGGTGGTTTTCTTAGATATAGAAGGCGCATTTGATAATACATCTTTGGACTCCATAACCGCGCCCCTGAAAAGACATGGTCTGGAAGAAATTAGCTGTAGGTAGATTGACTGCATGCTAAAACAAAGGATGGTATTATCAACGCTTTTGAGCCTACGTTAACAACCAAGATGGCAGGTGGTTGAATTGCTAACTAAGCTTAGAATAGAAGGCTACCTCCCTCTGAGGTATGCAGACGACCTTGTCATTCAGCCTAGCAACTGTCTTTCAGGCAGAAGTTTTTGCCATCATTGAATGTGCAAGAACTAATATAGAGAAGAACTACTACCGTAGGCGTATCTATATTATGTCTGACAGTCAAGCAATACTGAGAGCTCTTTTAAAGCAAAAGACCTCATCTAGACTGGTTTTCGAATGTTTTAACACACTCAATACCCTGTCAGACCAAAACAAGGTAACTCTTGTCTAGACGCCTGGCCATTTGGGCATTGTAGGGAACATCAAAGCTGACAAGCTAGCCAAGCAGAGAACCACAACGTCTTACATTGGGTCAGAACTAGCCTTGGACATAACAAAAGTAGAGTCGCCTAGCAGTCAGCGAATGGACTCGCAAAAAACATAAGACACAGTGGACATTAAGACCAAACCTAATACACAGTAAGTGTATGATTACAGAACCTTACTTGAAACAAACGGTTAAACTACTAACGTTAAGCCGGACACAGTTAAAGACCACGGTAGGGCTCCTAACGGGTCACATGGTCGTCAAAGAATACCTGCAGAAAATTGGAAGATTCACTGGCGACACTAATTGTGGACTATGTGGAAGAGCTCTCAAAACAGTCTGCACCTATTGTGCAGTTGCAAGACGCTGGACAATAGAAGACAATTCATTTTTGAGTTGAAGGATATGTAGAGGATTCTCTGCAGAATAAAGTGAGTAGATGAGAGTAACAGTTATACAAATATTGACATTAAATCGCGATTGTGGAACCAACTAAAAAAGTAGCTTTAACTGCTAATAAAGAATTGTACCGTTAATGTTAACATTTCTAAAAATTAGAATTGTATTAGTCATGACTGCATTATTAATGTAGTATCTTGTAACTATCTAAAGTGTCCAACGCAGAAATGTTAATAATTTGAAATAAATATTCATTAATAAATATTCTAGTGGTATTTTCAATACTCTTATGAGTGAAATTTGATTTCTGTCACCAAAAACAATGGTATAATGTACCTAAAAAACTACACCTGTAAGATAATAGTATATTATGCAATGAGCATGTAATGCTTACTATTAAAACACGAGTAACGTAATTAGAAAATGAGCCAAATTCGAAATTAATGCTAAATTGTATAATTATCCGTTCTCGTCGCAGTAGTATTAGAAATTAAAATGTACGTAGAAGAACTAGCCATCGACCTCAAACACCAAGTCGTTTAAAAACCAACAACAGTTACTAGCAGTTTCAATAAGTAAGCCAACTTTTTATAGAGTTGCCCTCCATTACGTCTTCCATGTATTAAGTAGTAGTAGAGCAATAAACCACCCAAGTGAAAGTTCAAGGTAAAAGTTCTAAAAGATGAGTAGAAACATGTTTTTTCCCTTATCGCAAAGTTCAAATACTGTGAGAGGAAACGTACCTATATCACAATAGAATTGTGCATTGTCGTTATACAAAGCTATAACTTTAAATGCTTAACACTCGTGTCGATAAGAAGCCAAGTATTTCTGTACAGTATTACGTTGCGTGTATGCTACTGTACAGAAATACTTAGCTTGTTATCGCCATGAGTGTAAGCATTTAAAGTTATCGCTTTGATAACGACAATGCACATTCACTGTCGTTACAGTTGACTGTTGGCATTTCTTAATTTAATTTAATAAAATTACAGAGCACTTTGAGCATACTATGCTTATTTATCTTAGGTCTAGTTTGTAAGCTGAGTCTTTAGATGAAATTAGGTGATAAGACCAATATGTTCACAATAGGTAGATTCGCTAATTTTTTGACTAGTAAGTAATTACAAATATCATTTTGAAGAAATTCTAGAATACATTAAGTCAAATTCTATTTATTAATAAAATAATTAAAGTTTCATTTCGTCTCGGAGCCTATTCAGCCCCTCTTGCCCTGATAACGATTAAAAAAGTCTCCGACAATAAAATAGGTACGGATGGGATCTTTGTAGTACAATTTGAATTTCTATTTTAATTTTACAAATAACTTTCAATAAATACAGGGTACTTTGATCTCATATTATGATCACCTGGTAATAATTCTCTAACGCAAAAAACTTAATAATGCTTTTCGAGACAGTTTATCCATCTTCTGAAAGCCCAACACTTATTCTATAGTTTTGTTTGACTTAAACCTATTCATCTTAACTTACAGTTCTTATAGTACATAAACATTCACTGTTAATTGTTTTCTGTCCCGTTGGCAAACGTTTGGTGATTTGAAAGTCGGTGATCGGCCATTAACACCCAAAATAGGTACTTGAATTAAGTTTTCTAATAATATTTTCTAAACAAAAATAATACTTATGCAACATTTAAATAATACAATAATATTCAATCAATTTGCGAAAAAAAGTAGTTTTATATTTTCTAAAGAACATTATTAATACATAAGTAATAGAAACAATATGTACTGCATAATGCCAATACACAAATTCACAAATATTATAACATAACATATAAACATTACAAACTAAATATTAAATTATGATCGTAATTTAGATTTCCTCTTCAATCAAATAAATTCTGTAAGTAAAATGGACCACACAAAACTATTTAAATATTAAAATTAATACGACTGAGTCGAGTTCTTGTCAAAAGTGATGTATTTTTTATCATATTCAAAACTGTAATTTAATATGAACATAAATTTTCCTCCGAGGTGCAAAAAATAGAAACCAAATTAATAATCATTTAAAATTCAATTGTACAAACAAACCTAATAAAATATGGAAATATAATTAAAAATAATTCAATATTTTAAAAACAGCATACGTATTATTAGTTGTGTTGTTGTAGTTACATCTGCTGGATTTTTCCTACATGTATTTTTGCTGTTGATAAAAATAGGGAAGACGATTTTATTATTTTCTGGTACGTAGCAATGGGAAACCGTTTTCTTGTCGCCACTAAAAATGTGTCGTATAAGTATAATAAATACATAATATATTTAATTGGGTTTTATACAAAATTAAATTTTGCACTATGTTTTTGATTTTTATCGCTAGGGTCTTTCTAATTCTTTTTTATTAAAAAATAATTCAGTTTATTTAGTAAAGCTAATAATTGTATTCACCGTCACGACCTTACTGGTCCTTTTTTCCATCGTCAAGGCTCTTTGTTACTGTAAATAAATATGCCAAAAGAACGGCCTAGTACTCAACACACCAAAGAAAAAGAAGGGTTTGTGAAAAGAAAGATATAAAAACGCTAACTAAGTGGTGCTTATCAAATTTTACATGCATTCATTTGAATTAGATACGGTTATGATAAACAATTTGACAAATTACATATTCTATAAAAATTGAAAACAGAAACATACTTACTTATGACTGTTTGTCCTGCTCCTGCACTTTTACTGGTTTAGTTGTTTATCCTGCTCCCACGTTAGGGATCGTATACATATTAACCGATGGTAAGATACAAAATGGTCAAAACACAAACACAACTTGTATTGTGGTGTCCAAGTATGAGTGTACATACACTCTCACATGTTGGAATGAAAATTATTTCACATGCAAAAAATTTAAGAAATATAAGTCGTTCTTTTCTAAATATTGTACAATATATGTTGAAGGCTAGAATGACTATAACTGAAAACAATACTGTTCATTTTGTTAACAATTTTTAGTTCCAATATATCAAAAAATTTATTTAATTTTTTCTATGTCGTTCTATTCATTTTGTCTAATTAACAGTGTTAGACGTCAATAAATTCTCAATTTATTTTTAGGTTACCTTAATTTGCATTTAAGGCATATTCCGTGTGACCAGGTTTCAAGTAGCAATTCCTCGGAACAATAAACATGAGTACAGTACACGCTGACTTTTATTTGCACCCGCGGAAGTGATTTTCGTCTTCAGATTTAAGTTTAAAGGATGCACCGAATTATAATTAGCGAAAATTAAAATAAGGACCATCTCGTTAAACGATTAACAGAATTTTATAGTACAGAGACCGCTTATTAAATTAAACAGTAAAAAATTTGCTGTAGTTTGATCAAAATTAAATAAATTGGTTGCAAAATTAAAATTGTAGTTAAATTCGTGAACAAAGAGTGCGCGCATGTTGGTGCAAAAATTAAAAATTTTAATAGGATTCAAGGAGCCGTAATCTTAACAATGCTTATATGATTTGAAATAGAATTTCAACCTACACCCGACAGACTGAAAAAATACAGTGTGTTCCGTTTGACTTAAAAAAAGTTATTGCTTTTTGAAGAAGTCAAAATGTAACAACAAATATGAAACACTTAGTATTACATTTTTTAATCTATGAAGACATCTTTGTTTGCTACAGTCCATTCTCTTTATACAAATCAAAAATTAACCCGATAAGGAGTTCCCGAAAAAAAGTTACAGATATTTCCGTGAACTTTTACATCAGTAAAAATTTTATTAAAAAAATTAATATCTCGACATCTACAACTCCTAGCTACAGAGAATGTTATACAAAAGTGACCCTAAATTTGACGTAGGATCCGAAAATGCAATAATATATAGGGTGTTCTATTTAAAATAACGAAGTTGATGCTGACTTTTGGTACAATCGAAAGTGTCAGAAGAATGAAAATGTTTTAGTTGAGTTTGCCCTATTGGTTTTTAGTCATGCCCCAAATTTTCAATTTTTTTCCATGTATACATTTCCGTATACGACTAATGGCAGTTCCCGGTGGGACACCCTGTATAGAGTTGTAATCTTGAGTAATAAAGGTTTAAGCGCTTAAGGGAAAGAGAACAAAACATTTTTTTAGGGGTTTTTGGATTTACAGAGATTCCAATGTACACTCATGAAATTTAAAACTTGGACACCACAATTTCTGTAAACAAAAGTTTGCACATTGTGAAGCGGGCTTAAGGGTATCATTTACAATTCTAACAGCAGGTAGTCTCAGCAGGGGTTATCTTATAGAAGGACTGTAGAATGAATCATTACACTAAGCACGTTTTAAAAAATAGGTAATTTACGTTGCTTACTTAATTTTTTTCTTTAAAGAATATATTTGAAGGTATCGCTAATTAAACACCATAGCTCGATTAATTATCGAATCAAAATTTTGTTTAGGAAATGTTTACAAAATAAAATTAGAAATAATTTTGATTTAAAAAACGTCTACAAGCAATAACTTTTAAATTAAATCAAAAAACTAAACATGGTTATTTGGGTTGACTGATTATTACTTATTTTTTTAAATAAATCTAACCTACTAATTATTGTAAGTTATTAAAAAAAAGTCATTAAACTCTCTATTCATAATATTTAGTCCTTACAAAATGTATATTTTATGACGTTTCATTTTTTTCTGTAGTTAATATAAAAAGTGAAAATAAAAACTAAAGCAATTCTTACTATAGAGAGAACAACTGAATAAAAAAATATTCCACTTTATAATTGACATTTGTGTAGTGATAATTAAAACACCCATTATGCTTGAAAGAAGAACTTGCATTTAATGTGCGACATACAACCTCTTAAATTTTTTACGCAATATTCAGTCTCTAACTCTATATTTTAAATTTGTGTAAAACACATTGTTTGTCCTAAACGTTAAGTAAGATCATTTTTGTATTTAAATTAATAAAAGATATGTTTAAGAAATATTAAGTAAATGTCTATTCAAACAATTTAGATATCAAAAAAGAAGGGGTGGAAAATGTTAAATGAATATTTCATAATTGTATGTAAGAAATATTTAAATAAATTTTTAAAACAAATATATCTTTTATAGTGCGATATCTAATGCCACAACCTCGTACTACCAAATATCGACAACGCTAAAAGCTAACACACGGAGTCGATTTTGCATATAAAACGTAAACTTCTAATATTCACAAACTAATCTTTATTCGCCAAATTGTTGCTTAAGTTGTAAAGCTTCGTACACACCTGAACAACAAACCGAGCAACAAACATAACAACGAACCGAAAGTCAAACAGGACGACAAACGATCTTTTGTGATTTCCACAATCGAACAACAAACGGAACGTTTGTGCTGTTTCCATAATTATTTTCAGTAGTTTTCAGTTCATATATATTTATTATTGAGAAGAGAAAATTGCGGAAAACAAGAAGATAGTGCCAACCAAATTTTTACGCACAAAAAGAGTAAAAAATTATAATTTACTTCGCTTTTTTTTTATTTTGGAAATTTCCCGCCCAAATGATGCTAATAGGGACATCATTTTTTTCTTGCATTCTTAAACACTGATTAATTTAAAACATTTTTCTTCTGTCAACTCCATAATATTACCTAAAACACAACAAACCCACAAAAGGGAGGACAAAAAATAAATAATTTAATTCTCCCGCATTTTCTTTGATGTCCGAGAAAAACCTACAAGTTGCGGGAACGCCGCAAACCGTTCGTGGAACAATCAGGACTTGCGAATCTGTTCTAAAATTCGTACGTAGCACCGTCCAAATTAATGTTCCGATTGCCGTTCGGTTCGTTGTTCTGTTTGTTCCTCGGTTTGTTGTTCAGGTGTGTACGAAGCTTTACAATAAGCATATTAATATGAACTATATCTTATGAAAGGAGAGTTATGTAACTATAATTAACGACTTAACGTTACGTTAGTAGATTCCATTTACTATTTACACATATTTTCTTGGAACATTCGATAATTAACTATCGGGATATGATGACCCTATACTTCGCAGGTTGTGCGCAACTGGATACAAGCAAATAACTTGGAGCTGTTACCCTGGCCAGCAAAAACCCAGATTTTAACATTATCGAAAATGTTTGGGCTCGAATACTTGCTGTTATCCGAAGACAACAAGGGCCAAATTTTATACCAGTAAACCGTAATGCACTAATTGCAGCCATTGATACCGCATGGGAAACGATTAATATTAATTATATTGATACCTTGATAGCGTCAATGAGCAGACGCCTCCAAGAATGTATCAATAATAATGGAGGTCACACCCATTATTGATTTCTTATATTTATTTATATAGTAATACCTTTATTTAAAAAAAAGTTTTCATTTAATTTTAAACTATAACTTGGTATCTTAATTATAATTATGTAATAAATTCTTGTCAAAAACTAAATATATACGTTGACAATAAGAATTGCCTTAGTTTTTATTTTCATTTTTATATTAACTACAGAAAAAAATGAAACGTCATAAAATATACATTTTGTAAGGACTAAATATTATGAATAGAGAGTTTAATGATTTTTTTAATAACTTACAATAATTAGTAGGTTAGATTTATTTAAAAATAAGTAATAATCAGTCAACCCAAATAACCATGTTTAGTTTTTGATTTAATTTAAAAGTTATTGCTTGTAGACGTTTTTAAATCAAAATTATTTCTAATTTTATTTTGTAAACATTTCCTAAACAAAATTTTGATTCGATAATTAATCGAGCTATGGTGTTTAATTAGCGATACCTTCAAATATATTCTTTAAAGAAAAAATTAAGTAAGCAACGTAAATTACCTATTTTCTAAAACGTGCTTAGTGTAATGATTCATTCTACAGTCCTTCTATAAGATAACCCCTGCTGAGACTACCTGCTGTTAGAATTGTAAATGATACCCTTAAGCCCGCTTCACAATGTGCAAACTTTTGTTTACAGAAATTGTGGTGTCCAAGTTTTAAACTTCATGAGTGTACTATAGAGAGAACAACTTAATAAAAAAAATATTCCACTTTATAATTGACATTTGTGTAGTGATAATTAAAACACCCATTATGCTTGAAAGAAGAACTTGCATTTAATGTGCGACATACAACCTCTTAAATTTTTACAATATTTAGTCTCTAACTCTATATTTTAAATTTGTGTAAAAACACATTGTTTGTCCTAAACGTTAAGTAAGATCATTTTTGTATTTAAATTGATAAAAGATATGTTTAAGAAATATTAAGTAAATGTCTATTCAAACAATTTAGATATCAAAAAAGAAGGGGTGGAAAATGTTAAAATGAATATTTCATAATTGTATGTAAGAAATATTTAAATAAATTTTAAAACAAATATATCGCTATAGTGCGATATCTAGTGCCACAACCTCGTACTACCAAATATCGACAACGCTAAAAAAGCGACACGGAGTCGATTTTGCATATAAAACGTAAACTACTCGTGAATGACCATGGGCCATTTTGATACTACAAATTTATTGTCATTCTTGAATTTAACGATAAATAAGTAAAAAAAAAAACTTGCCTAGTATATGGGCTTCATGTCAAAATTTATATGCAAATGTTAGATTACCCACTTTTGAAGTCCAAAACTACCTAGTTACAAAGATATTACTTACGTATTTTTCGTATTCTTATGAGACTGGATTTAAAGTTTCAAAATGACCGACCGTCAATTTGCAAATTTAACAAGTGTTTGCTTATTGACCGTAGTTAATATTCTTTGATAGAACATCCAACACACCAATTCAATTTTATTTTGCAACAAACGATTTGGACTGGTTTTCTTTAAGTTAACACTATTGTTAATATTGATAATTAAAAAAACCTTATAAAAAATAAAGGACACTAAGTTCTGCACGAGTGCACTATACACACGTCCAAAGAAATGTTCCAATGTTTTTAGGCGGTTTGAACAACGTCTGGAAAACAATCGTCCACTTATAACTATTTTTAAGTTGTTAAAAATTCTTCAATATTAATGTTTAGCTAGTAAACCAGTTCTTGGACATACCTTGCAAAACTATCAATAGGTTATATGACGAAAATTGGAACTACCAATGCCGTTCAAATCATAATTTAAGGACAATCTTTTAACTTTACTATTAATACCTGGTATTTCATTCCCATCATCAGAGATAGTATACGAAGTCTGGCTATTAAATAACGAGACTGTCCGCCTAGACGGCGATTTAGACGGATAGGGGAAAAAACGAGTAGTGTGTTGAGTTTGTAGATATCTTTTTTATGCACGTACCAAAACACGTTTACGTCACTATTATAGTATTTGTGCAGTAGCGGTTTAAAACGAACGGGTTTTTTTCTCGTGCCGAAAACCATGTGTGACGAAAAACAGGAGCAACGTATCAATCTCAAATTTCTTGTTAAATTGAAAAAAACTCCGACTGAGTGCTATAAATTGTTGCAAGACGCTTATGGGGACAATTCTCTATCTCGTGCACGTGTTTTTGAGTAGTGTAAGCGCTTCAGTGAGGGCCGAGAGAGCACTAAAGATAACCAGCGCCCAGGTCGCCCTGTCACTGTTTCAACCCCGGAAACAATGACCAAAACCAACCAAATTGTGCGTGCAGATCGTCGAATGAGCATCCGGAAGATTGCCGAGGCTGTAAACGCCGATAAAGAAACGGTTAAAAAAATTTTACACGAGGAAAAACTGACTCCTGACCAAAAGCTCTTGCGTCAACAGGTCTGCTCAGATTTCCTTGAAAGGTTAGAAGAAGATCCAGGATTGATGAAAACATTATTACTTGAGACGAAACGTGGATTTTTTAATACGATGTTGAAACAAAGCGGCAATCGATACATTGGAAGACACCTGAATCGCCCAGAATCAAAAAAGCAAGGATGTCCAAATCAAAATTCAAGGCAATGTTGATAGTTTTTTTTGACATTAACTGTATCGTGATGACTGAATGGGTTCCAGAGGGTCAGACTGTCAACCAGACTTACTATTTGTCAGTTTTGGCAACACTGCGAGAACGAGTTCGTAAGAAACGGCCCGAGTTGTTGAAGAACAACTCGTGGATTTTGCACCAGGACAACGCACCGGCCCATAACGCGCTATCTGTGAAGCAGTATTTGGCCGGTAAGCGCACTCCAGTGCTCGAACACGCCCCGTACTCGCCAGATTTGGCAGCGTGCGACTTTTTTGTTTTCAAAGATAAAATCTGCTTTGAAAGGGACCTAATTAGAGTCGATGGAAGCGGTAAAGCAAAAAACGGCAGAGCTCCTAAAGGCCCTCATCAAAGAAGACTTCCAGCACTGCTTCGATCAATGGAAAAAACGTTTGGAAAGGTGTGTGGCAAGGGGAGGGGAGTATATTGAAGGGGAGCATTCGAATGTAGAATAATTTTTATGTAACCAGTTTCGTTATTTAATAGCCAGACCTCGTATGTTATGCATATCTAGAATAAACCTTGAAGTTCGCTTTAAACTACTAGTGCAACTAAATCAAAGTAAATAATAGGAACAAATGCTACACCTAGTGTTAACGCTTAACACATAGTAAAATTTAAATCAAAACTTCTCACAGATGGAAACAAAGCAATTGTGATTCAAAAACGTAAGATTTTTAACCATGTGTTAAGATAAGTTAAGATACGACACAACGAACCGTCTAATACTTAGTATTTAATTCGCGTTAGAAATCATCAGATATAGTATACGTTATTGTTGTTGATTGGGGTGTTATTTTCCTTTTGAAATTTTCCTACAATTAAAAGTAGTTTTATAAATAATATTTTTTTATCCAATTCATCTACAACTATTCTTTAAACCCTTTTTGTGACTTTTGACTCTACTCATATACTTAAAGGTTAAGAAAAATGAATATAAACCGTATGACAATATAACTGATTTAAGAAACATAGCAAACAAAATACATAATTTTTAGTAATGTTATTAAAATAGTTTATAATTTGCCATAATTACGTTAAATTAACAATTATATCGCTGCAATTTAAGTTATTTCCTTACAATTTATTTTATAGAGAAACTGGAACACAAATTTATTGATTGCGATAAAATTAGTTGTAACGACGTCTCATGACATTTAATAGTTTTTTACTTCAATTTACATAATTAAATTTAAAACATCGATTAGCCGTTGTTTTAATTTCCATTTGCACAATTGCAATTTTTCAAGTGCTGGTAAAATCATTTAAGATACTTTAAATTTAAAGCCTCCAAACTCGTTTATAAATCGCGCTAATTTCATTGATACGTTAAATTAATTTCATTTTTGATATAAAATTTACTCAAACAATTTAGGTTTCTTTCATTTTAGTCACGTAAACACAAATCAAATATAAAAGCTTTGTACAATTATTTTGAGTTGTAACTGATTGTAGAGAATGTAATACATAATATAATAAAAAATAAATAAAAATAAAAATACAAACATAATATCAGTTTCCAACAAATTTACATCAAAGACTCAAAGGACCAGTGAAATAAAGAACGCAAAGTAGATCAATATTAGTAAAAATATTGTAATTAATTAGAGATTTACATTGAAAATATGTAGGTACTATATATGTTTTCAAATATAAACGAGTAACTGTTAATTAAGTACTAATTAGAGAAACTTTTATGTATTTCTTAACTACATTCTTTCTTATTCATCTAATAGCGTATTAATTTAACTTATAAGCAATTTTTCGTACAGTTACTTTCCACATAGGCTCAGTAAAGTAAAGTTGTGTTAACAATTTCTCAAATTTCTGTAGGTACGCGTAAGCAAAAACTGGATACCATTTTTATTACTTTGACAAGATCTAATTTCAAGGAAAGTTTTTGCTGTAACAGTGACTTCGGTTATAGAATTCTCTATTTTGTTACTTGAAACAGATCTTTAGACGGTATACAAGGTGGCCCAAAATATAGATTGCAAACTATACTACTAAGCATCAAAGATACTACTCTAATAAGCATAAAAAGTTATGAACATTTTTTTTATAAACTTTTGTTCAGTTGGGCTTACTTAAGGAGATACGGCCCTGTAAAGTTTCAATTTAAAATTGTTTGTTTTTATTATCTCAGAAATGAGTTAAAGAAAAAATCTGATAATTTATATAGTAAAATACGTTAATATGATACACAATTTATTAAAGTTTTTAAAAAAATATATTAAGCAGTAGGTTAGATACCGGAATAGAGCTGTGAGGATATTATTTAAAAAAAAATGCAAATCTTAGAAATTTTGACCACTCTGTGCAAATTTTCGAATAAGCACTTCATTACGGACAAAAAAGTGTTCTTCAAATTTTTTCCTTAATGTAATATTTTTCGAGAAAAATCGTTTTCTTTCAATGTCTGTTTTTGTTTAATTTAAAAGCAAAATACAAATTTTAAATAAATAATAAAAGGCTTTTTGAATTAAACAACTGCAATTGTTTTTATGACCGTAGTTGTACTTTTATTTTATTTTTATAACATAAATGTTGATAAAAAAGTGCAAAAGTTCAAAATCATGGCATGTGTGGAGTCACATTTTGAGCATCTTTTGTAAGATGTAAATATAATATTAATTGTTAAGTTATTTTTTTTATTGTTGATATTTATTTTTTAATAAATTTACAAAATAAAAAAAATAAAATTTTGAGTTTTACACTTCTTTTTCAATGACAACTTCACCATTATAATTTTTGATGCGAAAAAAACCGAACATTAAAGAAAAACTATTTTTCTCGAAAAAATATTATACTAACGAAAAATTGAAAAACACTTTTTTGTCCGTAATAAATTGCTTATTCCAAAACTCGTACAGAGTGATCAAAATTTCTAAGATTTACAATTTTTAAAATTACAACCTCACAGCTACCCCGGTATCTACGCCACTACTTAAAATTTTTTTGAAAAGATTATTAAATTGTGTACCATAATGACATATTTTACAATATAAATTTTCAGATTATATCTTTAACTCATTTCTGAGAATAATAAAAAACAAATTTAAATTGAAACTTACAGTACCTCCTTAAGTAAACTCCCTACTGAACAAAAGTTTATAAAAAAATTCATAACTTTTTATGCTTAGTAGAGTAGTATAGTATGCAAACTATATTTTTGGACCACCCTGTATACGAAAAATATATTGAAAACAATGTGGCGGTTGTCTATACTTGCAATATTATGAGTGGATTCAGCTTGAATTTCAAGATTGTAATAATTTTGATAATTGATTTTAATATCTGTTATATTACATGAGACAAAGTACTAAATAAAATAAAATAATTACTATCTAATTTATTTATTTATTGATTTTTCAAGCTGTAGGTCTCAATGACAAAAGTAAATACAATCATAATTTTGTTTTTTATATTTGCTGTAATTGTAAAGTAACTATGGACATTTTTCAGATGTTATTTCAAGTGCATACTTTTATATTCGTTTTGTTTTAACAATTTTGTCGACGGTATTATTTTATTTGTCGTTGACATAAATAAATTTGTAGAAGTTTAGGTGTGAATTCCATTATTAATTGTTTTTCGTTAGAAATGTTTTAATTAACTTCAGATGATTAGGCCTGCAGGTGCAGAAATATTATTTGCTACTTTGTTAAAATTTTTGTTGAATAGGAATCTGATATGGTATTGTAAGATGAAGGCCAATACGGATAATGAAATGTGTTTGAAATTATAACTATTTTTTTAGTAACTAGTTTCGGTTGTTAAAATATATTTCTGAGAACATTTTAAATTTTGAAAAATTATTAAGAACTAATTACTAACACGAATGGATGATGAATGAATAACTAATATACAGAAATTTTTTTTTGTTGAAGTTTGAATTTGTTTATAATAACGTAGTTTTTTTTTACCCGGTTTGTATTCTAGTATCACAGTCTCAACCTTTTATTTTTTATAATCTTAAACCTACTCTTTTCTTTGCCACCATTTCGTTGAGTTTTTGTTTTGTTTGCTGTTAAAAATTTTGGATTGGTTAGTTAAAGAAGTAGAAATCATGTAAGGGCAAAAGCGGTTTTGATTTTGTAAATTAAAAGAAGTCTCTTTTGAGGGTTTATTTTATAAGTTGGTTGTAAGAACTAACGCTGGCGGCATTATAAATATGCGGCTGATTTATGTGTTACCTATATCCCATACAACACAAACCTATGTCCGTTATATATCTTTACTGAATAAGATGACAATCCAGGAGATGTCTAGCTAAAGCTCCTACATACAGTAGAAGTCTTGTGAACGTCCAGTTGTCACAAACGTGGACATCCATGAGATGTAGTTTGTTAATATATAAAGGATGTTTAGACGTATATCTTGTGGATACCCTTTTGCAATGTCCACTGTATATCCTATAAGTTTATTTCTGGATACAGTATTTACAATATCCAGAGGATATTCGATTAGTTTATCTATGGCATATCAATGTAATGCATATGGTAATAAATGAAACTCAATTTAGTTTAATTAATTAATATACTTGTTTTTAATATTCACTCAATAATTATAACAAACACATAAAGGTATGGTACAATAAATTAAATTTAATTATTGTTATTATTTGTTTGATTATCCATAATGCTGGCTATCACGCTCATTAATTTTTTTTTGTTACTTTATTTTTAAACTCTTGCATTGTCTCGTTTCCACAGCTGGATAAGAAAAATTAATAATTAATTGTACCACTCCATTTTCAACAATACCAACGTTTAAATAATATTAAGTGCATTTTTCGACTTTGCAACATTAATAGGTCTATAACGACACCAATATCCGTACCATTATAAAGTCACTGAAAGTTTATAACAATACTGTTCCGTATTAGAATGGTTAATACAAATGTAATGGACGCCAAATTTATCGTGGTACCAACTTTGTAAGAAAATTTCTAAATGTCAAAGTTTAAACATGGAGTTATCTTTTTTAATTTTTTTCTACATGTGACCACTAACATAAATAAATAAAATATCCCTTAAATATGTAAAAAAATATGGTTAGATGACAAGATATTGAGAAATATATGTATTTAGAATTAGATTATACGTTTATGTGCAATTTTTCAAAAGAAAATAACGACTTTTCAAAAATATCAGTTTTCCGGCATTTTTTCCGGAAATATTGAGAAAACCAAATTTTTTGCGTTTGTTTTGTATAAAACACAATAAAACCAACAAATAAACTTCACAATCCAGTAATTTTTATTTATTAGTCTACCAATGGACGGTAAAGAACAAAAAACATTGTTTTTTAGGACGGACTTTGTTCCAAACCCTTTGCTGTATACAATAAACTATTAAAAAATATTAGGCAAATTATATTTTTTTGTAATTAGAGTTCTTTTTGATTACGGTATACGCCTACAATAAAAATTTGGAAAAATGGAAAATTTAAACATGTGACGAAACGCTACGTCTTGTGCTATTTCCATGTTCATTGTTAGCCTATGTAATCTAATGATAAACGAATTGTGGAAAGTAGTAATGTCTATTAAGATATCAAAGCATTCTATTATAAACAATATAATGATTATGTCCTGAACAAACTCCATCAGAACCAGCAAAATATGAATGTTGGTATAATGTTGGTGTTGAATGTTTAGTTACATTTTTTGATTTTATGTAACGCTCCATTTAAACCTTTGTAAAATTGTAAAGGTGAGAAATTGGGAAGCAATAAATTTAGGACAAAAGTAGGCTTAGTAGTATCTTGACCCACTAGTGAGAGATAATTTTTTTAGTAAAATCGATGCATTGTACGAAATTATCATGATATTTTTTTAATGCTAGGTCCCACAAATTTGTGCTTAATTTACTCTTACAATTGGTTTTAAGCAAATTTTAGTTCATTTACATATTTTTACTTTAACAATTATAGAGATGTAATTATTTATATGAGAAAATATTAAAAAACCTACCTTAACTCGCTACATTTTTAAAACAGTACATTTTCACAACCGCACAAACTCAATGTAAATCTTAACTAAATGCCATTGAAATTTTATCGTAAAACATAAGTTATGTACGATAAAGGGTATTCTAGTTCACTTTTCAAGAATTTATTTATCGATAACTTGTCTTAAAACCCACGTTACCTAACCACCATATATACATAATTAAAATGTTCGGTTTTTACTCGAAAATTTTCGATAGTTAAATTCTTTAAATTTCTCTTATACAAAATAAATTCAAAATTAAAATATTACTAAAATTTTCTAACAGCAGGAACAAATTAATAACATGACTCAAGAAATTAAATTTTTTTACCACTGTAAGGTTTTGATGCAGCATTCTCATATAATTTGCTTGAAAATAAACTTTCAATGGGTTGAATAACATAAAACAATTTTTTAAAGCAATTCAAAGAAAATTGGCAACAAAAAAACTCTATAATATAAAATGTTCCTGAACCTCTTAACTTTCTTATGGCTTACTAAAGCCAGTTTTACGTCACATACTCGGAACAAATTCTTGTCGCCAAATATATTGTTTGAAAAACAAAAATGCAGAGATTGTATACAAATTATAAAATGAACAATCACAAAAATACTTATTGGTAAATTTAATTAATGTCACGGCAACAAAAATGACACAAGAACAAAATCGGTTTCAAAACCAAGTTAGTACTACAATTTTATAAGTGAGATGGATAATTATGCGACGATCCAAACCAAAATTTCCGTGCGTATGTATTTTTCCCATTCTTGGATTATTCACAAAAATATTCATTTTTCACGTTTTTTCACCAATTAAAAGTTGTTTCTTATTTGATTATACCCAACATTTGTTTAAATTATTTTTTTGATACGATAAGTAATTACTGAGATATGACAATTACGTGACACTAATTGTTTTAACAATAGGTATCTTGTTGCACATTCTATTATCTATAACTTTTATTTAAATTATTTTATCTACAATTTGTTTTTCTTTTCCTTTTCTTTAATCATTTTGTGTTTAGTCTTTAAGAACTACACAATGGAGAAAAAGCGTCATTTACACGTAATTTTATTTCAACGATTTAAGTTCACTGTGAAAATTCATTACAAATTTTAGGCTCAATAATAAACTATGTAAGAACTTTTTTATCAAAGCTTCTACAGTTTTTATTTGCGTTTTTACACGTTTAATAGTATCGATGGAATGTCGAGTTTTGCGCTAAACACTTGTTTTTCGTCTCTTAACTAAAATTTTTATTATAAATTAATTGAAACTAAAGTACACAATAAATGTGTGTACCTTAAACCAAAATGTTCAAAGTGCAATTATTAAAATCAATATAACGATCCTCTTAACACCAAACTAGAGCAAAATTTCCAATGTTCCAATAAAACGTCATTTTTAGAAATATTAGTTTGCTACGGTACTGGTTTTGCGTTGTGTAATTAAATTGAGTTGTGTCCACTAGTGAAAGTTTTATGATGCACCATTTTTATTCTGGATTTTATAATAACAAAAATAATAATTAATTAAAATACTAATCAGAAAACAACAAGTTATGAATGTAATTATTCTCTGTTCTTTATTTTTTATCTGTCCTTTTATATTCTTATTTTACAGCTTTGGGAACCGTAAGATTTAACATTTCAAATATATTTATTACTTTTCATAACTTTAAAACAATATTTCTTTATTATGAGTTAGTAATAAGTGACATTTTTGGTATAATACTTCATATAACATGCTTGAAAGTATAAAGGAAACGTAAAATATGAAAATTTGTTGTACAAAATTAAAATTAATAAATACATCCTTCAACAATTTGAGAAATAAAAATATTTGTCACTTAAAATTTATATTATGAAGCTGTTTTAAGGTATAGTACAACTAACGAATCCATGCGTGCACATCGTCAATCGCATTTTCTGGTTATATCGAAGTATAAACTTCGAAAACCTAAAAAATAACTTTTTCCGAAATTGTCACTACAGTACAAAAAATCGGCAGTAAAGTAAGTAAAATCGGCACTAAAGTAATTCATTATACGACATTTTTAAGTTCACATTTTCGCCGGTAGAGATGTGTAAAATTATGTAAACTTTAGAATCGGCGCATGCGCGGTGGAACATTTAACGTAAAAAAGAAAACAGCTGATCACATTTTTGCTACTAAAAGAACGTTATAAAATTACCAGATTTTGGGATTTCGGAAAAATTTAGTATGTACATACCTCGGTACTAAAGTTCTTTTTCATGACTCACATGTTTTATTTGCTTCGGCTATCGCCTCTGTAACTAAACATATTCGTCATAAAAAATCAAACTTTAGTGCCTTGATACATAAATAACTATTTTTTCATAAATTACTGTGTAATTAAGATTTTATAATGTATATATAATGTAAACTTTGATAACGTATTTATAAATGTATATAATAATTATGGTTGTTAAAAATAGCCTCAACAATGTCAATACGATACCTTTACCAAGGAAGTCAAAAGACCAAGAACTAATTGCTTTACTCATTTCTTATTTTGGACAAAACGAAAGAATGGTGACCCTTAATCCCTTAATTGTTGTAAGAGAGGTAGATTTTTGAATTTTTATAAATTTTAATTTTTGTTAGAAACTATTAATTTGTCTTTTGCAGAGGGTAGCAAAAGCTTTAAACATTAGTATTACAACAGCAAGTACTATTTCTCAAGTCTGCAAAGCTGGAGTACCTTCAAAAAGTTCTAAAAACGAAAGCCATTAGTCCGAACCTGTCACCAATATTGATAACTTTGATAAAAGTGCTGTGCAAATATCATATATGTCATGGTAAGGAATGGTAAGTGCATATAATTTAATAATTGCAATTTAGTATAGCTTATTTTCCAAGTAGCGTTCCGTTAACTTTACTTGCGAAGGTTTTGAAGCAGAAGGATATCTTCCGAGGCTCGGTAGTATCCTTGAGAACAATTGTACACACATGAAATTTAAAACTTGGACACCACAATTTCTGTAAACAAAAGTTTGCACATTGTGAAGTTACCTAATCATTTACAATTCTAACAGCAACTCAAGGGGTTATCTTATAGAAGGACTGTCCAAAAATGTTTGATAGAAAGTGGTAATTTACGTTTCGACTTATTTTTTCTTGAAAGAATAATTTGAAGGTTCGCTAATTAAACATCATAAGCTCGATTAATTATCGAATCAAAATTTTGTTTAGAAAGTTTACAATGGGTTGACTGATTATTACTTATTTTTAAATAAATCTAACCTAATAATTATTGTAAGTTATTAAACAAAATCATTAAACTCTATTCATAATATTTAGTCCTTACTAAATGTATATTTTGATGTTTCATTTTTTCTGTAGTTAATATAAACGTAAAATTAAAACTAAGGAAATTTATTGATTGTCAACGTATATATTTAGTTTGTTCAAGAATTTATTACATAATTATAATTAAGACACCAAGTTATAGTTTAAAATTAAAAGAAAACGTTTTTTTTTTATAATTTTATATAAATATACACTATGTACAAGATAAGGATTCTTACTATGGGGATCTCGGAACATGAAGGCGCCAGAAATACGGAACGTATAATTGAAAAAATTGGTTATGCCATGTTATCAATGTCTGCAATGCAAGTGCAAGTCTGCTGTTTGCTGGTAGCATATTATGGCCACGCTAGGATAACAACAAACTACAAATTTCAAAAATTCCATTTTTTTAATATCTCAAAAGCCAAGTGCACACCATCAATTTTTTTCATGATATTTAATTGGTCACCTAATTACATTGTTATCTATTATCATTTCCAGAGATCCCCATAGTGTGAATCCTTATCTTGGACGGTTGATTGAATACCAATATTTCAAGGTTCACACACCTGAACTATAGACCGTACGAACAAAGAGTAACAACGAACCGGCTTCTTATTGGAATATATTTAAGATAATGAAAACTATTCATGATTGTTCCATATTTTTTAAAAAATTAAAAATAATTGGTTTTTTCGCACTCTTACTTGCGCGCAGAACCCATTTTATCCTAAGGGAGCAGGGAAACATATTACTGTCTGGAATTCAACTAAAACTTAGGTTTGGAATATGTTGTACTATGACTTAAGAATCTTAAAATAAATTTAAGCGTTTATTACAGAGTGGTTAGTCAAAATTGCGATTATTACACCTATGGTAAATTATTAACATTTAGTTCATCGACCCGGATAAAATATTTAGATGTAAATAAAGTATTACCGTATTTCAAAAGACTTCCGTCCTTAAAGCAAGAATCGCATGCTTTAACATCATATTGTAGGAAAACTAAGTAAAGTAGATATAACCTTTTATTATTCTTTTTTAATCCAAAAAATACACTCTATCTCAATCTTAACTACATTTAGAGAATGTAACTTAAACCAGAACAAAAAGAGGAGTTTTTGAATCAACTAACCGAAACTACTAAAATAGTGTAGGAAACGGAAGAATAGTACAAAAACTGATGAAACGGGACATACAATAGAGCATATGGCAAAAAAATCAGAAATAACAATGGCCGACGATTAATAGACTCTTTGCATTGAAAACAATCTAATAATAAGAAATACCTTCTACAAACCCAAAGACATGTCCAAATTTACGAGAGAAGTAATAAGTAGAGACGAAAAAAATCCAATAATAGATTTTGTTATAGTGAGTAAAAAAAGATAGAAGAGAGATAAAAGACACAAGAGTGAGAAGAAGTTACGAAATGTATTCAGACTACTACCTGGTAATAGCAAAAGTAGAGATAAAAAAATAAAACCCAAAGAGAACAGATGAAAACCACAAGAGATAAGAAGAGTTAGGCAGTAAAAGAAGTAATTAGAACCTACAAACTCAGAGAGGAAGAGAGTAGCCAAAATATATAAAAAGAAAATCGAGAATGGAGAAAAACAGACAAAGTATTAACAACATGACAATAGAGGATATGTGGAATGTAATTAAAGATACAATAATAAAAACAGCAAAAAAAATATACGGATGTAGCAAAATAGACAGAGCAAAAAAAAAAGCAGAGATAGTGGAATGAACTAGTTATAAAGGAAGTAAAAGAAAGAAAAAAACAAAAATGGAAAAAGTATATCAGAGAAAACGAAGAAATTATAACGAGTAAAAAAAACAAAAAGATAAAAGTTAAAGAAATAGTGAAGAAGCGAAACAACAAACTTGGAAAGAATTTGGGGAAAAAATGAGAATGGGACAGCAAGGGTAATCAGAAATTATCATATGGATTATTAAAAACATTACGAAAAGAAACAAACCAGAAATATGCACATTCAAAACATTAAACGAAGAGGAAATATTAGAGGGAGGTAGAGGAAATAATAAAGAGATGGAAAAAGTACTTCAAGAAAATGCTTAATATAGAACGAATAAATACACCAGACAAAATAGAAAACATTATGGAAATTACTGAAAACACCGAATACCTTGAAAAAGAGGAGATTAGGCAGACCAGAAATAACATAAGCCATTGTAAAAAAATAAGAAGAGGAAAAGCAGTGAGGGAAGACGAAATAACAACGGAAATAATAAAAAACATAGGCGGGCTAGGAATAGCAATATTAGGTAACAAGATATGGAATGAACAAAGTATACCGAAAGATTAGAAATTGAGAATAATCCTTCCACAACAAAAAGGAAATAACCGAGATTGTGCAAATTATAGAGAAATCACATTGTTAAGTACTGTGCTAAAGATGTTTGAGAGAGATACCCCATTAAACTTGGCTGCAAA
This sequence comes from Abscondita cerata, assembly GCA_030710515.1. NCBI lineage: Eukaryota > Metazoa > Arthropoda > Insecta > Coleoptera > Lampyridae > Abscondita > Abscondita cerata. The sequence continues at coordinate 202,637 of JALBCR010001684.1, read as the reverse complement.
TGACGATCAAGCAAAACTAGAAGAACCTACAAAGCGATTTCTAAAAGGAAGAGGGGTTGTAAGACCCATATTTTACATTGAAACAACTCATCCCGAAAAGAACAAGCCAGCATCATATAGCGGTAATTTATAGACGATGAAAAAGCATTCGATAGTTGTTCCAAGAAGAGACATATGGAATAGTCTGAGAAAGAGAGGAGTAAGTAAAAAACTAAGAAAGGCCATGAAACTGTATACCGAAAACTAGAAGTTATGTAAGAACCTGGAAATACTGAAGTCTGACGAGTTTCTAACCAAGGAAGGACTAAGACAGGGAGGAATACTCAGACCCCGATACTCTTCAATACAATACTTGACAATGTTTTAAAAAAATAATACAACAAACAAGAGAGTACCAGTAGGATATAGGAACAATACAGATGATAGACATAGTTAGAAAGAAAGCGCCTTCGTTGATGATGTAATAGTATATGCAAAAAATCGAAGAATTACAAATAAATATAAATATTTGAAACACAACACAAAAAAAGAAATATAAAAAATAGCAACAAGAAGACAACAGGAAAAAAATAGAACAAACAAGGAAATCGAAATAGATGGAAGAATTCTAGACCAGGTAGGGACTTTTAAATATCTAGAGTAAACATGGACAAAAGATAGAAAGGAAAATAAGTAAATAAATAGTAGAATAGAAATACACAATAAAATTATATACTATACCATAAACAATAGCATTCTATACAGGAAAAAATATCAAAATAACACAAAAATAACAGTGTATAAAACAATTATTTAAGCCGATATTAACATATGGAGCAGAAAGTTGGACCTAAATAATAAAAAAAAATCAAAATACAAGCCGTACAAATGAAATATCTAAAACAATTGAAGGAGTGACACAAAAGAAAAGATAAAAACAAAGAAATGATGAGAGAAGACAAAGAATTAAATGTAGAGAGATCTATTATAGAAAACATCGAAAAACAACAATTAAGATGGACTTGGACATCCTGACGCATGGGGGAGAAGCGAAGACAAAAGAATATGGTTGGCAGAAATACACAAGAAAAATGTGAGAGGAAGACCTCCGAAAACATGGGACGAAGTTATAAAAAGAAAACTTAAAAAAGGGGAGCTTAACATGAAGAAGGAATAAAAATGGGGAAAAAAGAATGGGCAAGATTTGTGAACATGAAGTGAGAAAGACTATAAGGGAAAAAAAAGAAATAAGGTAGAAGGCATCCTACTTGCATTTTTTATAAGTTTTCGGTGTCATTTTTAAATTCCTTATTCTTGTATGTTTCTTGTTACATCTTCGGTATTTTATTCCTTTGCTCTCTAGCTCGATTTCTGTTTCTTCACAATTTTTCCACTAGTATTTCCTGTAAACTTTGTTTTTCTTCCTTTTAACTTCATTAAACTTTATCTTTATTTGATAGAACCTATGTTCTGTGTTAGATGGCTTTCTCAAACTAAACATATGAGCTTTAAAAGTAAAAAAAAAAGTTACAGATCCTAAAGATAAGAACTCTATTTTAATTGTAACGTTCACGATTACTAAAAACAAAAACAAACGGACGTTTACTGTTACTTCAAAAGTACTACAATGGGATTGAATGCTATTAAAAGTAGAAAGATTAAGACCTAAAGATGTTCTGAATACAAGGTTTTTTATAACATCAGTAAATGAACTGTGCGGCTAAGTAGACATCAACACCATTGTGACTTTGACCAAAAAAACAGACATATCTATGAAGATTTCAGATGCTTTAGCTTACGATATTCTAAGCATCGTCTACGTATAGTAGTAGTAGAGTTGATATTCAAAGTCTAAAAAAGACATGAGATGATGGCAATCTTCTACTGTAAAGGAGGGAAATGTTGAAGATGAGAGACAGTTCGAATCCTACCATGATAACTCGGCCAAACGTATCTTCATGTGATTACCAGTTTATTTAAATTTTTACTCACAGTCAGTATCTTCTGTTAGTGATCAATCAGGTTTTGTTACTTTCTCATATTTGATCAATTATGTGTTCAACATTTATTATGATAAAAAATAAAAAGTTACTCTAATAACAGTGTTTCTTGTTTAGCTAATCGGTTGTTATGGTGCTTGTAATGTTTGGTACAGTGCAAAAGTAGTACATTACTCAACAATTTTAAAATAAGTATGCATAAAAATTATTACTATATATATATATATGAAATTCAATAATAGATATTTAACAAACGTACGTTAAATGTCTCGATTGTTAATCGCCCTTTAATTCACGAGTTAGTTACACAACTTTTCCATCGACAATACTTTGTAATTTTAATAAAATCATATTTTAATAATTCTAGAGAAGGTACGGTGTTGTGAACACACCTTTGAAAAGTACAGTTTGTGAACGCACCACAATTTTTGAAATAAATAATATAGTTTTTTAGACGGCTTGTCACGAAAGTGACACATATCAAAAGTAGCAACCTGAGATCGAAACTTCAAAATATCACTGACCAGTGTGAAAATAATTCATATCATTCACGGTGCATGATATGAATTCGGCCAATGGATGAAGTCCTATTCCGATCGTCAATTTTCTGAGTTTTATAGTTTATACACAAATTCGGATTATTAGGATTTAAATAATTGTGCACAATTATTATTTGAATGAAATCTTTATTAATAGAACTAGAAAGTTACATTATTAAATATGCAGTTATTGAAATGTATTACTTTTTTATTTGAATTTTTAAACATTTTTGCCAAATTTGATGATTTGACAATTGTTGAAGAAGTTGTCATGATGGATGATTCTGCTTCATTGTTCAAGTTATCAGTAATTGGATTAGTTTTTGACGAGGTTTCTGACGAAGTTTCTGACGAATTTTGAACGGTTGAAGTGATTGTTTTAGCAACTTTCATTTTGTGCCCAATAGACTCTGCTATGTAACCTTCCGCCACTATTGAAGAATACCATCCACCGTGGCGTTTCAGATCTTCAATCGTAGCACCAGTATCTACAAAAATGGTGGAAGATGATCGCCTCATACAGTGGCTCGTGTAAGATGCGGGTTTCTCTAAACCAAGGTAGGTAGCAATCAATTTTGGGATGCTACCTATCTTGTTGATTCCAACGGGCTGTTTAGTGCATTTGGCTTGCTGATAATTAAAAAAAAAGCGACGTTCAGACGTATTTGGTGGTCGAAGAGCAGCATATTTGCGATAGATACCGTAAAACTCGTCAACTATCGTGAACTCCTTTTTATTTTTGGTGTCACCTAATTTTACAATTACGGCCGAACCGACATCAGTTAAATCGTCAATTTTTAATTGGACCAATTCGTTCCTTGGCATGGCTCCATTAATTCCGAACACCAAAATTACCTAAAATTGATGAAGGGTTTTTGTTTATAGGGATGTACTTTCTGTAACAAATATTTGCCGTCTCGCGCTTCTTTTACAAATTTATTAACTTTTTTAGCAGTTAAAGTTCTCGATTTTTTCGGTTTGTATCCTTGCGACATTCTTTTAAGAAAGGCTTTCAATTTAGGATATTGACTAATATTAGTATTCTAGTAAACAATAAACAAAGCGTGCTTCTTATCATAGAAAATTGCTTCCATAATGTGCTTGGGGAAATTTTTTTGACAGCTCTACAAAATACGCAAGCAGGACGTTTTGCGAAAACGAAGAATTTACCCTGTTTTGCTTTCGCCACTCCATAAACTTGCTATAAGCTTCCTCATAGCGTTGCCGGGATTTAGGGAGCAACAACTTGAGGCTGGTTTCATTTGCTGCTTCCAAAATACTATCTTCATCATTATCCATATTTCAGAGTTTACAGATCACTATCAATATTTTATCGTTTACAGTTTAGAGGAGATAACACACTTTTAGAAATACAGAAATTCACAGCGAGAATAAGAAACAATTTAAAATAATAAACAACATGACCATAGCAACGGTTTAAAGTATCCAGATTATAGAGGAATTTGTCTCCGATGGAATTCGAAATTAATACCGTCTAAAAAATATTGTTCCTAAATCGTGCGAAAGTGAAAAACGAAAACGACATGTACGCCGTTCAAAATTGTCGTTTTCGTTTTCAAAACTGTACGGTGTTATTACTTGTTGGTTTGTTTGTGTGTTTTAATTTTAATGAGTGTTGATATCAAATTACATAAAAAAAGAATGTGTCCTAAACTTACATCTCTCATCTTAACACTCATTTAATTCTGGCACTGGCTTTGAAGAAGTACCCAGATTAGGGTGCGAAACGTCGCCTCCACCAGTAGAAAGCGGTTTTGTTCCTGTTTACATTCACCTTCCTTAAAGGGATCGAGTTAGCCTGTAGTACGGTCCTGGAAAATTTATTTTGACCAAAAATTACTGTTTTGTCTTTTTTATGGATATTTAAAAACAGTATTTCAATACTAAGTCACTAAGTTGATGGCAAAACAAAGTGTATTAAATTTTTTTGTGAGAACGGATTTGGTTCTTAATTAAAATAATGATCCGCCTACAAAGAGAACACCAGAACTAGTTAACAATGTTTAATAAATGAGGAACGAAACCCAAGCACATTTCAACGTTGGCTGTAACAAGTTGAACTTTCTATAATGACTTGTCACATCATACCAAAGAAAGATATTCATCCTTACCGTGTGCAAGCGGTCATTACTTTTCTTTAGTTTGCTCTTACAGCCCTACTTAAAAAAATTACCTTTTGAACAATGGGTAAACAATATTGAAGAACTGTGTGAGAAAATAGTTTGTAACATTGATGAGCTGAACACCCTTAAATGTTATTAAACGTTATCATCCGAATGTTGCGTACAGTATAAAAATGTCTCAAAGTGTAAACAAATTCAATATGCATTATAACTGTAGATTAAAATCGATTTGTTATTATTAAAATTTTTTGCTTCAAATTATGATAGATTTTTTTATTTATGTTTTCATGTTGAACTTCATTAATTGATATTGGCGAAATGCCACCTTGCGTTACTGATATGTATGTTTAGTTGCATATACCAAAATCGTTTATTTATAGAAAATCGTTTATTAATAGAGGTCATTAACGATCAATTTTGTTTGCATTAATATAAGGCATAAACGTACGTTCAATGGAAAAATAATTTAACGAGAAGTTTTAATACAGTACTAGTTTTTTATTGTTTAAAAAAAATTCTAACCTTTTCTTTCGGATAAAGTGTAGGTTGAAAGAGTTTAGCTTAGTTGCACAATACGTCGTTTTATAAAGTTGCCCTTGCTCAGCAAAGATTAATCTACGACCAAACATTTAGGTTTAACTTCCAGTTGTCATTACAAAGCCAATAATATTTATCTTTAATTTATTTGCATAATTCTAGAGAAAAATAAGCAAATTTTGTTTCTGCAAACTGTAAGGCAACGAGTTTTATGTTACTGACTTCTTGTTGATAAAATATACTTAATTTTTTTTGAAACTGTAGTAATGACATTATCACTTTAAATGATTTAGTTAAAATTACTTAAGTCAATAAATTAAACTTACGACATTTTCATGAGTGTTATGCAAATGTTTTGGCACAGTATACAAAATTAGCATTAAATTCCACTATAAAATTTCTCATTTTTAAGACCATAAATCATTTTGTATGTGTCAAGAGGTTAAAGAGTGAATAAAAGTTTCTGCTTTCAAGTAATTTTTATATTTTAAGTAAAAATTGTTTGGAAATTGTATGTTATTATATTTATAGTGTGAGTTGTGGTACTTGAAGAACACATTTGTTTTAAGTACTTTATATAAACATACATATTTTGAAATGTATAGGAAATTCTCTGCAATGCAGTGATGGTTATTTGATATGCACCACAACGATGAAAATAGTTATCGTACCCATAGACATCAATAAAGCTTGTTGAACAGAACTCATTTTAGTTGTTTGAGGATGTAGGAGTATGTAGTATGAAATATGAATGTTTCAAGAAAGATCAATACATCCCTTGTGATTTTAAACTTATAACTAGATTACTTTAGAATTTCGTGTTATTTATCTTTGGAGAAGTTGAACACAGACATTTCAAAATGAAAGAAAGCGATACCTTTATATAATTTAACCGAAATATCTATTAAAAAGTATAGAATTTGTAAAATTTTAACAGTTTTATTTAAATTCAACAATGGTTGTTAAAATTGCTGAATTAGGTTTTTCAATTCAGCACTTGTCGGATATATTACAATTTTATGGTTTTGTATGCTTTTAGATACCACATAATTTATTACTTTAACATTTTGACTTCGTAGCTACATTTACAAAGTGGGTTGTTTACTGTGTTGTATTTGTGAGTGTTAAAAATTAAAACATTATTCTCTTTGTTGGTTTCATTTTTCTAGAATGGTACGCTAATTGTTGTTAAATACGTTGATTATGTTAGAAATTATTAATTTTAGTAAATCAGCACAAATAAAATGAATTTGTTACTGTTGCAAACGTCACATGTATACGTTTGTTGATTATGTTTGTATAACATTTTAGTAACAAATCTCGTTAGAAGTTTGAAGATTGTACCTTGACACTTTCATATGATCCAATTTCTAATGTTACATACTAAGGTACTTTTATTGTACGAGTATTAAAAATCTATAATTAAAGTATTGTAAAAGTCAGTAACAAAGTGTTCTCATATAACTGATTCCGTTACTGTACCCACCTATTTTCTGAAAACTTATTTTTTTTTCTAGTTCTTTTTTAGTATGAGTGTAATATAAGGTGGCAAAGTAATAGGAACTTTAACTACGAAAATCTAAATCTGTTAATTTTTTCATAAAATGTAGATTTTATACGACAAATGTGAGATAAGTTACCGGTCACCAACTAAGATATCCTACCATTAATCAATATATAAGCCAAATATTCCTTGAAAAAGATACTGTCAGTGTCTAATTAGCTAAACAATAGATTGAAATTTGATATTAAAATTGTGTTAATATCATTAGAGTAATAAAAGTTGATTACATTTTGGGTTTCCATTTTTCTCTTCATGTAATGGTCACATAAGTTACCTTTTAATTTAGGAAACTTTTTCTAAATCGGCAGCACTGAAAAGAAAAGTGCTTATATAATCTTAAGCTGTGTAAGTTGTATTGTGAGTTTGCGACCAATTTAATATTTGTATGTTAACAAATAAAATAAATAACTAAAATCTAAGTCTTATAAACAAGTAGGTATGTTTATTATATGTCCCTTAAGTTACCGAATGTATTAGTTTTTGTTGCAATTTGAACGGCTGTTGATTTAACTGTTGACAATGCTAGCTTTTTTACGTGCCTGTTTTTTCGGTTTTTTAATATTTATCGTTCGAATGTCACATAAGCTACCGTCGCATACGTAACAGCATATACATATTTAAAAAATTGAAATTATGTACTGCTGGTCATAGTCCTACAGCTATATGATCTATACTTAAACATGACTTCAAATTTCACTCTTATTTTATTAGTATAAAAATTTGCAGAAATTCGATATTCATCAGGAACAAGTTACTTGAGATATATTGCAATGGATTGTTAATGTGCTTTTAACAAACAATTATTTTTATTTAGCATGAACTCTAAATTTTTTTTCTATTTTGGGTCGCTTACAGAGCTATAAATGCACCCTAATGAGTTCTTATATAGAAATTTGAGTTATTTTATAGAAATAGAACAATTTTTATTCCGAACGGTGGTAACACTGATAACATCCAAGCTGTCATTACGTTCGGTGTGCATTAATTTAAATCGTAATTAATGTTCAATAGATTTATTTATCTACTTATTTTTATTTCCACCCATTTTTTTTTATGAAACAATGATAAATGTACTAATTAAACTTAAAATAGCATTTAAACGAAAGTTTAATGAAAATATTGCCACCTTAGAAATTACACTTCAAAATTCCCTAAATTTAAAAACTCGCGAAATTTTATTTTAAAATCAATCTAAAAAGCCCAAAATAGAAAAAAATAGTATAAAGAAATAGTTCTTTAATATACTATTATAAATCTTATAAATTTACCTTCAAACTTTTAACTCTCACTTAATCTCAGGTTTGGGTACGTTTTTAATTGAAATATTAACTTCGTTTAACAACAATTTATTTCATCCATAGCATATCTTTAAATACAAAACAAATAACATACATTATTGCAAGTATCTTTAACATAAATCTACTGAATAATTTCATCTACGTTTGACGAAATTTTATTTAGTCCGCGTCTTTAATTAATGGGTTTGAAATTTCACTCGATTGACTTTAATTATTTGTTCACTTTATTTCTTCTAACGTTTTAGCAGTTTAACATTTTAACATTTAGTTCTCGCGCTTTTTACTTTAACGTTTTCATACTTCTATCTTTTAACACCAAATTCTCGCGCTTTTTATTTTTACGTCTTAGCGGTTCAACATCTAAACATCGAGTCTTCTTGTCTCAGTAATAATTACCTCCGTCTTTCCGTTTTCATTTTACCGAATGTTTTACACAAACAGTTTGTAACGTACAAATTATAGAAATAGACCGAGTTGGGGATTGTCGATGAATGTAAATAAAATAGGAGAGAGAGAGTGAACAGATAAGTATTTCGTTGAACCCGATCTAAACTTCGTATTTGACGGTGCCAATCGTATCGTCCGGCTAGGTCACTAAAGTAACGGAAGGCGTGTGTTTGAGATATTAGTTAAGATACTGAAGGGACCGTCTCAAATACTGGTTGTCAAAGCCCGGCGCCACTATCTTTTTAGGGCTACAATAAAATACTCGCACTGACAACAAGTCACAATTTAAGTTTATTTTACGGCAACAATAACACAAATTGTACAAAACACAAGAAAACGCGTATCGTAACAGGCTTAACGAACGCAGTACCCGTTCCTAATTGGGCGCACTAAATCTACGACGCGGTCAGCGACAGTCAAATCTTTGATTATGTTCGGAGGCGAAGTTCGGGTCGATTTTTAACTGGTTTAACGTCGCGTAAAATAACAGACAAACACAATACCTTATACCCTCTGGTAGGTAGCTACGAAGGCAGATACGAGGCGGGTGTGGTTGATGAGGAAACTCGTACGGTATTTACGTCTAAAAGAGAAGCAAAGAAGATGTCATCCCCAACCGCCTAAACGCACATGTCAGACTACTTACGGTGTTCCAATGCGGAAAACGCATAAAATATGCAAAATATTATAGAGAACCACTGGGCGTTGTTGTTATAAATAGTTATACCCTCAAATAAAAGGTCGATTACTACTGATGCCATCGAAAACAGTTTATTTTATTTACCTAAGCGCCATTAGAAACAGAGCGCAGGCAAACACCACGGCGTTTAAAGTAACATTCAGCGGAACAGGACGGAAGTAATCAGACACCGTGAAAACGAACCAAAACCGTTCTCTATCGGCGCCCCGAATAACTCCACCAAAAATCACACCAATTTGGCGCGATATACAAAAATTACGTAACAAGTTTTTTTATTTAGACTGCAGATAATTTTTTATTTTACGCTCACAACTAACAAACAAATTTTATGCACTACCTACTTAATTTAGTTAAATGAAAGGGCTTTATCTACAAAAATGAAAATAATTTTTTTAATTAAAATTAGATTGGTACCAGAAATTCGTATCTTAATTTTATTACGTTATCAATGAATTATTTGAATCAACACTTACTATACATTTTTATTAATAAATTTTGTTTCTAAATTTTTTTTTTTATGTAAAATAAACTTTTCCAGTGCAATATATATTTTCATGTATTTGTACACTACTTTGTAAAAATTTAAAAAATCATCGTTTACTGCAGAACTCCACATGGCCTAGATACTAGTAAACGTCAAAGAATGAATAGAAAGTATGGATATTTTGTAAAAAAAACATGAAAAAACGTGCAAAATAATTTTTTTTATAAATAATCTCTTTAGGTTAATGGCGCTTACAGCTTGATAGCTTATGCCCAAAATTATTAATTTTATTTAAAATCTGTACGCACGGCTTTCCTGACATTTTATTTATAAATTCACATTTACTAAAAAAAGGTGCACCGCGAAGCAATTGTAAAATCGAAGAAAACATTTCAGTAACGTCAAACAACAGTTAAATGAATCTAACTGATAAGCCGTTATACGAACGCTACCTACGAGACTAAGTCGGGCAAAACGGGGTATCGCGCATCTAGGTTTCTAACGACTTAAAAATTTTCACTCTCACAAAGGCAAAATGAAGTTGCGTTTTAGAAAAGAATGGTTCAAACAAAAGCTTCATACAATAGAATTTCTAACAACTTTTTACTTCAAATTTTTTTCTATAATTGATATTAGTGAAGATATTGTTACAATAATTAGTGTCACGTGATTGTTATATCTCAGAAATTACTTATCGGATCAAAAATAATTTAAACAAAAGTAGTAAGACAATTCATGAACAGCATCGACCCGCCTGAATAAGAACGCTCTACGTCCAAAATACTTCCCAGCAATTATTTCTAATGGCAAAGTTCTTCCCAGATTTATCCGACTATGTCGCACAAAATAATTTAAGAGATGAACACTGAGCTAAATTATATTCAGGATGCAAAACCTTTTCAATATCTCCAAAAACATTTTTTTTCCTTCTCTTGCAAAAATTATGAACGTCCGTTATCAAGAACGCGTGACGTCCAGAAACCCACAAAATTCAAAACAGACATAGACGTCCCAAAAAGAATATTCTTAATTAAAATTCAAATGTGGAATAACATTTAAATAAAAGAAAACTTTAATCGGCACGCCACTCCTTATTATTTTCAAAAATAAAACGAATTCTATAAGAAACACAATTAACTACTTTACAAACATTAAACGAAAAGACACACGAAACCTACAAATCAAAATTTGATAACCACATTTGCACCAAACTATGGAAAATAACATCTCATGCCGTAAGAATAACAAATTAAATTGAAGAGGCACTTTTGATTCCCAATAAACAAAAATTAATTTTAAAATGTTACAAAGTTTTGTACTTATTTGTTCTTTTAGTATATTAAAATGTTGGATAAATTAGATATGTATCACTTTATAATAAATTGCGCACTTCCTCAAGTATTTGCTTAAATAAAAATAAATTATTGTAAACACACAATGTATGGGACAATGTTTCAGACCTGCCAATTTATCTCGACAGCAATGCTATCAGATGCCACACCATAAACTTTTTTATTTCTCTAGGGTACAATGTTTCTGGTAAAACCAATTCAATGATTTACCATTTTATTTATCGCATCAATTCTGTAAGTAGTTTAACTGTTTTATGTATTTTTTATACACGAGATGGCCGCAGGACACACATTTCACTTATGTTCATTTACAAGAGTCTAAAAGACCAACTGCCTTCTTGTACAGTTGTATACCGCACTTAAGTATACACCTCTAATGAGCTCTTAATAAGAGCGAAATGATTATCAAGTGTTCTTTTGTGCGTGTATACTACTGCACAGAAATACTTGGCTTGTTATCGACACGAGTATTTTTGCATTTGAAATTATCGCTTTGATAACGATACTACAAATTAACATTCAATTGTCGTTACAGTTAACTGTTGGCATTTCTTAGTTTATACTATTATTTACGTGTTCTTTATACACGAGATGTTGTAAGACACACATTTCACTATTAGCTGTGTTATTGTTAATAAAAACAGCAAAATAAATGGCATTGCTATTTTCTAATTTAAATATAAAAGTCAGTACCAACTTATAGCAACTACTAACCAACTTAAAATAAAAAACAAAACTATCACTTGTGTAAATTGTTTAACATTTTTTTATTGATCCACACTTCCTCTGTTGTCGAAAAAGCATAGTCGGCAACACGTTTAGAATGGCTATTCCGCACCCAAGGAACCATCTACTCGTGCGGAATATGCCGTATTCGAAACTTGTTACAGAATATACTATTCCATTGTAGTGTGAACAAGACATCAGATATATAAGAATAGGAGGAAACATTATCTTAAAGCTAGATGTAGTTTCCGATGTCTTTGATTGTCAGAACGGTAGAAAAAGTAAGTAAGTAGTCACAAGTCGTTATCTACAAAACTTCAGAGAAAAAGCTGATTGAAGAAGCTTTTTCTGCAACTGTAGTTAATAGACAGTTGAAATAGATGTCTATGAATACTAAATTAGAGAAAAATATTAGCGTGCATTTTTCTATGTATGAGTTTTGACGCCACAATCAATAGCGTTGCGTTTCGCTAAATATAATTTAGCTAAATTTCAAGAAAGTTTTTCGGTGTAAATAATAAAGTTTTTAACTTTTTAATATCATGATAACGCAGAAATTTATTAAATCTGAAACAATGGAAAACACCCAATTGTTGCATAGGAAATATCTTCCAATCTTAAAATCTGCGACCATGTTTACAACAATCATTTTGTATTTGTTGCGCCGCGGTGCACACAATTATGTAAGCAGCAGAATTTCGTTTTATTTTATTCACTAACGTTTTTGTAGCTTATCCTCCTCTCCACTCTGGTTTGTAGCTAGCAATATGACAAAATTTTCTTTGTAAGTCATTTAAAGTATGATTATCAATAGTTCTCATCTCTTAAGTTTTTTCACTTAGATTTACTGTTTTCATAAAAATGATGAAAAATAAAGTTATGCACAACATCACTTGTTACTGAGTTGTCTTAAAAATAACACGTAAGAGATGTAAGCATGCTATGTTTTGAAAGTAGCAACTGTACCAAATAAAAAATATATTTTCGCCATTTTTCCCGCCTATAAAACAATCGTCCGTGAAGTTTCCCTCTTTTCATAGATAAAGTTCTATATAAAATAGCGAGTTTCATAGTTCTTTCCTAAGTTATCCTCTGAGATTCTCCAGAACTATCTTATTATAACCGTTTAAAATTGTAGTATAGATGGGGGCATTCAGCAGCAATAACTAGTGCATTTTGCAATTACTCTCTGTACATGCAAGTACACGGCGTGTACTTAGTGTAATTGCGCGCGCTTGCGGGGTGTAGACGATGTACATGTAGTGCTTTTTCAATTACTCTCGGTGCTTGCTACTTTTTTAATTACTCTCGGTACTTGTGGGGTGTAATTGGTGCAACCCTTTTCACCGCCCCCTTGATGAAGTAAGATGGCTGATGCATGTGCGCTTGCGGGGTGTAAACGATGTACATGTAGTGCTTTTTCAATTACTCTCGGTGCTTGCTACATTTTTAATTACTCTCGGTACTTGTGGGGTGTAATTGGTGCAACCCTTTTCACCGCCCCCTTGATGAAGTAAGATGGCCGATGCATGTGCGCTTGCGGGGTGTAAACGATGTATATGTAGTGCTTTTTCGATTACTCTCAGTACTTGCTACATTTTTAATTACTCTCGGTACTTGTGGGGTGTAACTGTTGCATCCCTTTTCGCCGCCCCCTTGATGAAGTAAGATGGCTGATAGTGGGACTCGCCCCATTGAGGGTGGCCATCTTTTCGAGTACTTGTTCATATGAGTGCTATGATTGGATAATTCGCCGCCCCCGGTAGGGGTGGAGCGCAGTTAAGGCGGCGATTTTTGATTAGAATTGTGGGTGTGGTCGTCTTTTCGAGTACTTGTTGATATGAGTGCGATGATTGGATAATTCGCCGCCCCCGGTAGGGGTGGAGCGTTGTTAAGGTGGTGATTTTGATTAGAATTATGATATATTTGATAATGATATGCAAGATGGCCGTCTATAATTACAAATCGTCGACACCGCCCCGCGTCGCTGGTGGGTTTAATTAAGCCGCACTCGAGATTACCGAACAAGTTGGAACAGGGAATTATGTCCTTTTCTAACCAAGCTATCTCTCTCTCTCGATGTGCAGGTGTTGGTTAATTATAAATGCATAGATTGCAACGGGTGGATTTAATTAATTAAGTAGACCCGCGTTTAATCAAACAAGTTAGAACCTAGACTGGCTGTTTTTTTAATCAACACTTCTTGGAAATATTAATAACAAATGGTTTAAACACAATTAAGCACTTATTAGTTTAAAATAACAACCGCTTATTTTTTCCAAAGACCGTCAAAATCTTAAAACACTTTTTATCGACTCACATACAACCACCTGTAAATTACGTAGTTGATTGAAATAAATCATAAAACGTTAGTTTTAATTTATTTAAAAATTATTATTCATAAATAAATATATATGATTTCTACCCCGCTTGCTTCCTCCGCCGGGGATGATGGTGGTGGTGGTGGTGTTGTCGGAGCATCCACTGGAATTCGCGCCGCGAGACGGGAGCGAAGCCTTTCGCGAGCTGTTGTCGGTCGCCGACTCGAACCATCTGGCTATTTATAAAATTATTAGCAAAAACATGCAATGAAAATTCACTTGCTTAACAGTAATGAGTTTTATATATATAAACCAAACTTAAAGTAAAAAATACATACAACAACTCCCAAGCGACCTTGCTCCCGATGTTCATACTCCCGGGGTGCACTCGACGGAGATGATCATCCATCATCTCGTGGGGTACTGTGTGGCTAGAGTCAACCACGCACACAGACATCTTCGTTGTTGTTAACAGACGTCGTCGAGGCATTTTTTTTAGCTCAAAACGTAAAAATTTTCACTTTTATATGCAAGCCAAAAGAGATGCGATATAAGATGAGACAAACCACCAACCCTAATTATCTCCGAAACCGCTTTTATTGGTTAATATGAAAAAGAATACACCCCGACGCGCAACAGAATTGCGTTCATGGGACAATGTGAAAAGAAACAAGCAAGAGGGAGGCTCCTGGCTTAGAAAAACGTAAATCACAAGTAAAAATATTAATTGAAATCGATTTAACCATGCAATTAAATATACGATAATTTGTATTATTTCAGAAGTAAACGAACGAGTTTAATTACGCGTCGTAAATTATCATTATACGGGTGGCTATGACTGTTGCAGATAAAAGCTGAAGAAAAACGAAAATCATAAGCAAAAATATTAATTGAAATCGATTTAGCTAGACAATTAAATAACTAATAATTTGTACTATTTCAGAAGTAAAACGCATGAGTCTAATTACCCATTAAGACTTTAGTTAATTTTAAGCCTTCTCTAGCTTGGTTGATTAAACATGGGTGGGCTCGAAAAATCATTTATGGCTGTGATATATTGTTCACTGTGGTGGCGGCTCACAATAGCTGATTGTGTAAATTATCACTATATGGGTGGCTTTGGCCGTTGCATGCGAAGCTTGAGAAAAAATACACCACCAAAATGTGTATTCTTTGATAGCATCAGTCGTGTTGGTTGTACACAATAGTAAATTATTATACGGATCGTCTTTGGGTATAGTAGATAAAAAGCTCGTATATTTAAACTGACTCTTAGTGATAACATCAAAAACGAGACACAAATACAACCCAACAAATGGCAATTCTCTGATTTAGTGCTTTGTGCTATGCAACAAAAAACTATCGTGGGTGGGCCAAAAGGTCGTGTGAAATATTCTAAAACCGATAATTATTCTAATTAAATTTTATTATTCATTAGAAGAAAATGTGGGTGATATTTAAATATATAGATAACAACTAGACTTTAATTTGATAAATTATAACTTATCCCGATACAAATATTTTATGTGTAAAACTTAAAATTATTATCTTCAAAACACATTTACGTTGTGTTAACAAACCAAAAATGTTTTCTTAATTATAATTCAAGCAAATCAACTTTTTTATGAACATGTTTCAGTTAATGTGGATCGCGCAATTTTGGTGTGTGAAGAGGTATCATATCAATAAATGGCTCGTAAACAACTCAAAGAATAATTTTAGAGAATCGTGTTTAAATAATAACGACTGACAGTGTTGGTTAGAAAAGCAATCAACTTCTCGTTAATAAATTCTGATTTGTTAGCGGTTAAACCCGCATAGTTATTTATTAATCGCAATTTATAAGGAAAGAATACGAACAGAAATGAAAAATCACGGTTGCCATAATTCGATATTAAAGCTGTTTAATTCTGTAAAGCCAAGAGTGTTTTTAGTGGTGGGAATTAGGCTATATCAACGCGAAAGGGTTGACGCATAATCTCAGTCTGCATTAAATTATCCACAACGATGTCAGAATCATCAAGCACGACTCCATCATCGCCGTGTGCGTTGTCGATGGTTGATAATATTAATAAAGTAGCCAAATGCGAGCTTCATACAAAGGGTTTAATTAAAGACCTAGAGTTGAATAAAGAATATGCAATTGACAAGATTCGTTCTTTTGAAGGTAAATATGGACGCTGCGTAATAATCTATATCAAAGAGTGCTTCTACTATCTACCTAAAAGGCTTGTAACGCATTTTAGCAACGATGTTATTGATAGTTTTAACAAAAAGCCAATAGCCATTAAGAGGGTGGGTACAAAAAACTGAATACAGGTGTAAACGTCGACCAGCTCCAGTTTGTGTTTGACCAGTAACACGCGTACCATCCATTCAAGCTCGCTCTCGACTATAAAATATAGATCAATTTAGTTACATAATAAATGTGGCATATTAATTTTGATAGAAAAAATTTAACATTAAATGTCGTTAAATAATTTAACAACGGGGGTCATCGATAAAATAAAATATTCTTACAATTTATTGGTTAAAAAAAGTGTGAAAGAAAAATCGATGTGTTTTTAAAATTAATATCTAAATACGTTCGCTTGGCATCAAAAGTGCAAAAGAATAGTGTTCTGGTAAATACATCATCGAGATATGTTATTCAAACGTTTATTTCGAATTTACTGCTATATAAAACTTTATTATGCGAGTTAAAAAGAAGAAAAAGCCGTCAAAGAAGAACCGGTCTAGCAGAATCCGCTGGTTTGATACAGAGTCAGCCTTTTCGTGTAGAATTAGAACAAGCATCGTTCTGAATTTAACCCATAAATTCATCGAATCATTTTTTCTGACTGTCTTGAAGCGATCTGGTTGAGGATAATCCGATTAATTCGAAAAAAGAAACAAAATATAAAAATAAACTTTGTGTTATCTGGTGAGTTTCTTAAGAATTCAATAGACGGTGGTGAAACGCGCGATGTCAAACACTTTTCAACTAAAAATTATTTGTTAATGATGAACGAAGACAACGAAACACTGAATAAAAGCGGTTTTGGCGAGTGGTTTACTGAAAATGTCGTGCAATCTCTGATGAAAAAATGGAAAATTTTGACGAAAAAGACTCCGGGTGGGCACTTTGTCGCATCGTATCCTTGGGTGTCAATATCAACAAATGTGGCGACGTTCTACATGCATCCTCTTATTTGCCTCTGCCTCGAGAAATAGCACTCAAACATGCTGTAATTAACATCCAAAACAAGGACAATGGGTGCTTCTTTTGGTGTATAATAGCTGCGCTGTGGCCACCTCTCAACAAAATAAACATCAATCGTGTTACATCGTATCCGCATTATAGTGAAAAATTAAACCTGGACGGCATCAACCAGCCTATGACATTGGTTCAAATCCCGAAATTTGAACGTCAAAATAGTAATATTTCAATCAATGTGTACATGCTCCAAAAGAAGAAGAATGGAAAGTTTATCACGGTGCCCACATATCTTACATCAAACGTGAAGCCTAACCATGTCAACCTGCTGATGATACAGGATCGATACGAGGTAGAAGCCGATAGCAGCGATGAGGACGCCAACGACGGTGAACAAGATTTCGAAGCCGACGACTTAGACAACGCTGTATGCAGACGCTCCGCAGGTGGTGATTTCAGTACAACTCGAGATGAAATCGATTTCACCAATAGTAGTAAGTCCCTAATTAAATTTCATTACTGTCTAATCAAGCATTTATCGCGTCTTGTTAGATCGCAAGTCACAAAACACCATCACGCGATTTATTTATGCGAGCGCTGCTTAAATTATTTCTCTAGCTCTGAACGTTTGGAAAAACATAAATTAGAATGTATAAATTTAAACAAATGTAAAGTTATCATGCCAAAAAAGGATCAACAGTTGTGTTTAAAAATTATGCGAATCAAATGTTATTACCTTTTATTATATATGCGGATTTTGAATGCCTTTTAATAAAACGAAATGATGACGATAGCGCTTCTTTAATTGACAAGTTTCAATATCATCAACCTTTTAGTGTAGGTTACTATTTGCACTGCGCTTTCGATAGCAGCGTGTCTTACTACAGACAATACACGGGGTTAGATTGCGACGAGTGGTTTATAGACGAATTAATTCAAATATCGAACACATTTTCTAAAAAATATTTTGACAAAGTTGTTCCCATGTTGCCTCTAAC
Organism: Abscondita cerata; assembly: GCA_030710515.1. Lineage (NCBI taxonomy): Eukaryota > Metazoa > Arthropoda > Insecta > Coleoptera > Lampyridae > Abscondita > Abscondita cerata. The sequence continues at coordinate 184,352 of JALBCR010001684.1, read as the reverse complement.
AGACGCGGAAAAATTAGAATTTGAACGTGCAACAAACTGTGGAATATGCGGAAAAACGTTTCGATTAAATGATATCAAAGTTCGCGACCACGACCACATACTGGGATCCTATAAAACGGCCTCGCATCAAGATTGTAATCTAAATTACAAGCTAAAAAAAGTGATATCTGTAGTTTTTCACTCTTTAACGAATTACGACGGTCATATATTTATCAGAAAGCTAATTAAAAAATGCAAGAATATTTACGTTGTGCCCTTAACTAAAGAGAAATATATAGGATTTGAAGCAAGCTTCGAAAACAACATGAAATTTAGATTTATCGATTCGTTTAGGTTTTTGAATAGTTCTTTAGAAAAATTGGCTTCATATTTGCATATAAACCAGCTCTGTATTTCAAAAACCCAATTTTCAGATTTGAATGAAAATGAATTTAATTTGGTTTCGAGAAAAGGCGTTATGTGTTACAGTTATTTAGATTGTTATGAAAAATTGACGGATATTGTTGCGCTGCCGAGTAAAGACGAGTTTTTTGATAAGTTAACAAACACAAACATTTCCGATTCTGATTACAAACACGCGGAAACAGTATGGAAGACATTCAATTTAAAAATTTAGGCGAATATGTAGATTTATATTTAAAATGCGATGTTCTTTTGTTGGCGGATGTGTTTCAAAATTTTAGGCATCGATGCATTTCAACATACGCGATTGATCCCGCATATTATATTAGCCTTCCTGCATATGCTTGGGACGCCATGATGAGGTATACTAAAATTGAATTAGAATTGCTATCAGACGTCGACATTTTAATGTTTATAGAGAGAGGTATAAGAGGAGGACTTTCGCAATGTTCCGTGCGGTATAGTAAAGCCAATAATAAATATTTAAATAATTATAACTCGGCAATGCCTGACGCATACTTGATGTATTACGATTTTAATAACCTTTACTCTACGGGAATGAGCAGTTGCTTGCCTACGGGAGATTTTAATTGGTTAAATAACAACGAAATTATTAATTTTGACCTGTTTAATATTCGCCCCGACTCGCACGTAGGTTATATTTTGGAGGTTGATCTGGATTATCCCAAAAAATACATGATTCACACAATCATTTGCCCTTTTGTCCAGAACATAAATTTCCGCCAAATTGCAAACAAAAAAAATTGTTAGCTACATTGCATAACAAAACCCGCTATATAATTCATTACAGAAATTTACAGCAATGTTTAAACCACGGTATGATCTTAAAACAAATTCACAGAATTCTCTCATTTAAACAATCCGCTTGGCTCAAACCATACATAGATTTAAATACGCGATTAAGAATGAATTCTCAAAACGACTTTGAAAAGAATCTGTACAAACTATTAAATAATGCGGTTTTTGGTAAAAGCATGGAAAACGTTAGAAAACACAAAAACGTAAAAATAGTCCAACAATGGGGTGGACGCTTTGGTGCGCGTCATTACATAAATCAACCAAATTTTCATAGTAGAACAATCTTTGATAATAACACTGTAGCAATTGAGATGAACAAAACAGAAGTGTTTATTAATAAACCAATTTATGTAGGTATGGTTATATTAGATATTTCTAAAATTCCCTATATAGCTTCCACTATGAATATATGATGAGAAAATTTGGTAGCAATAATTGCAAGTTGTTGTATACAGACACAGATAGTCTGATTTATAATCTTACAGATAATATATATGACGTTATGAAAACAGATTCGCATCTTTTGACACGAGCGAATATGTAGAAAATAACGTTTTCGGTATTACTAGGTGCAATAAAAAGTTGTTGGCTTGATGAAAGATGAAAATGCGGGTAGAATAATGACGGAATTTATTGGATTGAAATCCAAATTATATAGTTTCAAAATACAACATTCAAATATCGACGAACACAGTGCAATCAATAACGTAAAAACAGTAAAAAAAGCTAAAGGTGTTTTAGAGAGGGTTGTTCAAAATAACATTTCATTTGATGATTACTTAATGTGTTTGACAGAAAATGTGACATTTGTACGAGAGCAGAACATAATTAGAACATTCAAGCATGACATCTTTAGCATACATCAAAATAAAATCGCTTTGTCTGGTTCTGACAATAAACGTTTTGTTCAGCCAGATGGGGTTAATACGCTAGCATGGGGGCATTGCTCGATATCAAAATAGCTGCATGATAATATCTGATCCGTAATTAAATTATTGTCATTGTCATATTTCTATTTATTATGTAACTAAAATCACGATCTAACTTAAGTCGCTCTTGCTTGTTTAATTATAGGCAAAATTTTGCTGTTAGAAATAAGCTACATTGTAACCAATATTTTTAAGTTTTATATGTTTAAAAAATAAGTAGAATGCGTTTTATGAATTTTGCTTAGTTTGAATTCAATCAATTTTTGCCACGTTTTAAAAAATTTGTATGTCTTCATAAAACGCTTTCAAATTAGCAATAGCGTGTTTTTGTTTTATTAGCTTGCGTGGATAAAAAATATGTGTGTAAGTAATAAGTTTTATGTGTATCAATTAGGGTGAATTTGAATAATTTTTTAATTCTATGTACACGTGTGTTTCAAAATGTATTTTAGATATAATTTGTTTATGTAATTGTGTTTACACTCTCGCGAGCGATTTTTTTTTAAATAAATAGATGCAAATATTTTTTGTTTTTTATTTACAGATCTTTCTATTACATTCATATAAGTAAGTATTTAGCGCTTATAAAACATCCTCGGTATTGATCCAGCTGTTTTCTTTGTGTCCGAGCCAGCTAACATAAAGTCGGTTACCGCGCCGTTTTAATACTTTTTCGATTAGATAAACATCGGGGTGCCTAGTTTTCATAATTTCTTCTTGGTAAAAACCTCCGCGAATCGGGTCACCGTACATATCCTCAAGCAAATATGTAACAGGATTTGTAACTTGGACTTTGGCGATTTTGAATAACTCGCTAGTCCAATTATGATTGTACCCTTTTGAAAATACACCTTTATGTTTAGAGATTCGTACGATGTCTCCTGGGGCATAACGTGGTTTGTCCAAAAACGATTTTATGCGACCAAATACGTGAGTTAAGTCTGTTTTTGATGTTACGTTGCGTGGCTTCATACCAATTGTTCTATGCCTCGTATCATTATAGTCTCTGGCAACACCGTCAATTAAATTATACCATCGATAATTGCCTTGCAGACTAAATAATTTATAGAGTCGGCTTTTTATGGTTCGTATCACGCGTTCGGCTATAGTCGCCTTTTTTGTAGAATACGTTGAATAATGATTAATTTTTTCTTATCCATGAGTTTCGAAAACGTACTATTGTAAAACTCTTTTCCAGCATCGGTTTGTATATTTTTGGTGCGCGCCTCGAATTACGGAAAATGTCGGACAACGCCTTAGTAATTTCTTCACCACGTTTGGATTTTACAGAACGCATCCATAAATATTTCGAAAAACGGTCGATAACAACCAAGATGTATCGAAACCCTTTATTAGTGCGCGAAAACGGCTGGAACTCCGCTAAATCTAATTCCCACGTGTCGTCGAATCCCCTAATAATGACTTTTCGGCGTCTGAAATTTCTTCTAGCTGGCTTATGTAATTCATTCACAACTTGTTCCTTCGACATGTTATCTGTGTGTTGCGCTTGCGTTCTCTCTTAAATTTTGTAACAGACTATTCATTTTGTTCAAATCTGATCTTAAATCACGTATAGAATCATCTCTAGATTTAACGTTGGAATCTAGACGGGCATTTAATGTTTTGATATCAGCTTTTAATTCGTTCAGATATCGTCCGTTTACATACGGATTGTCTTGAATTGATTGTTTAAACATATCTAGCGTAACGTCGTTCACTGATGATTTTACTTTATCGGGTATCACTTTTGAATAATTTCGTTGATGTCTTTAGCGTTCGTTTGCTGAATATCATTAATTTTATTAATCGCTAATTTTAATTCGGCGTATATAGTATTCGCATAAGCGTCAGTTGATTTTTGAAAAGCGTCAATTGATCTTTGAAGTTCGCGACTTGTAGCGTCCACGTATTCCTTATTTGCGCCATCGGTTTCGATTTGCGGATATCCGACGTTTTTCAGTTGCATTTCGTTAAAAAATATTTATCTTCCAAATAAGTTTTTAAATTGATTGCGTTATGTAAATCGAGAGGGTCTGCGATGTTAATTAGTCTTCTATTTTCCATGTCGTAGTTGTTGTCTGGCGTTATTTTAAAACCAACACCTGGAGGACCTCGTAGAGATGTCACACTCGACGGCGTCATCGAGGCCGATAACGGGCGTCCAAATTTATCAACAGACATGTTAAAGCGACGCTTTATGTTTAGTTTGTATCTCCTCAGACGTCTTTATAAACGTCTCTAGGGTAGGTGTTGATTGTAACAATTTTTTTGTTTAAGATGTTCCATTAAATACACCAGAATTTGCCCTATCACCGACGCCGTCAAATCAAGTTCTACAATACGATTGTTGAGCTTCTCCATTGCCCGCAAGATGGGTGAAGCTGTTGTTGATGTCGCAAGTTCCTCTATGCGTTCGTGTATGTGTAGCAAACGATTTGATAGATTAGCTTTTCTCAGAAGAGGATTTTCATTAAACAACTCTTTGAATGCAGCATCCATTTTCGCTTTGACATAGCCCGGTAGCGCAGTTAAAAGAGTAGCGATTTCTCCGTTCACTGTTTTTGTATAGCATTAATTTTTGCTATTAGAGGCTCGATTAATGTGTTTGAGCAATTGTCTGCATTGCTATGCAAGCGGCCAAATTTGTCTATAGACGTCATTATTGTTTCGGGTATCACTCGAGTATTAATTATAAAACACAGCACGAGCGTTGTTATATAGTATAAGGCATGTTTTCGATGTGGCCGTCTTCATATAATTCTTCTAAAATTGATATTATTTCGTTTCTAACACCGCTGTTCCCGGCAGTCTTCTCTCCCCACAAAACTTGTAATTCGTCCAGTAACTCATGGATGTTGTTCCAGTATCTATACTCTACGGGTTTATTTCTGAATTTCTTAAACAAACCTCGCCCCGCCGCACCACTTGACGATGAATGATACGATAAAGATTCGTCACTATCACCGTCGCTGCTATCTTTATCATTTCGCACACGACGAGACTGCTTTTTTGTGTTTGTTGATTACGTAATAATGGCTTGATTGTGTCAGTATATTTTATGCTTCTGTTTGCTCTAATCGGAGCGTCGGGGTTATACGCTCTTCTATAAACATTTGTATCATAAAGAATGCTTACATACTTAAGTTCATCTGATTTGTGAATCAGCTTTCTATCTGGTTTTTCATAAATATCAGCTCGTACAAGCCAGGCGTGCCTTTATACAAACGCCCATTAATAATAAGATCCTTATCGCGAATATTGACAACAGAATCTCCAATAACCCATTTATTGTTATCAGCGTCGTAATGAACCCCATACATAAAGTCAACTTTATCACCTCGCGTATCGCTCATTAACATTTCCATATATTTTTGTGGTAATGGATGGTGCTGTCGTTCTAGTAAATTCGTATACGATCTCTCTAATTCATAACGCGACGTAGGTAACTCGACATTCGAAGAAGAATCCGACGCGCCCGCAACTGTTTCGATTTCTTTGATGTCTGCTTCGCCATTCAAGTTTTTGGTCTTTCCGTCAGCATTTTTCGAATTAATTGTCGACTCTATATTAGTTAGTGGTGTTATTATCGGTTTATATGTATCCACAAATGCTTTTCCTGCGTCCAAACGTTGACGTTTAAGAGCGTTGTATTTTTTCTAATCGATTCTCGAACTTGCTGTATCTTATTTTTTAAATTTATTTCTTTGGAATCCATTGTTCTAACTCACACCGTGTGACGCGTGTTTGTTAACTATGATGACTAATCAAATCCAGCACATAATACCAATATATATTAAGATGTTTCTAATTTTGCACAACTACGATGGTTCTGATTCATATGTTTTTCGCGGTGTTTTATATCGAGAATTGGTGCTAGTATAACATCGCACTGATTTATTCTTTTTCAAACCTCGCTCGATCGATTGCATAAAAATGCCAGTGTCCTTTACGAGCCTGTTTATGTTCCAATGACATGTGAGCATGTTCGATAGTTACAATTGTAGAAAATCGCACTTTTTTTTATCTATAACTCCGCATAATTGCTTGCTATATATCTGACCCATTTTACCCACGAGCATATGATGGGAAACTAAACAGATTCTTGCGGTTCTTAAGGTAATATAAACTCGTCGAAACCCTTTCGATAACGTCCTCCGTTTATATCAACTGCGTCTTTGTTAATCATTAGAAAACCATGCGGCGTAGTCCAGCACTCACCACACATTTCTTTAAAAACCTGCATGCTAATTGTAGGGCTAACGTGATCATCGTACACGTGTTTCAGATTCATCTCATCCTGCTGGAAAAGGATAACAACATTTGCGTTATCTCGTATCAGTTGTTTGGGAATCCTGCTATACGTTTGCCCCAAATAAAAACAGTCTATCGAGTTATGACGCCCCATGCTGAAGTATGCCCTAATATTATCCTGCTTCTCTAGCGCGATATCGTCAAAAATAAATACAGAGTCGGGTTTTGCGTCGTTAGGAGGCATAATATTTTCATTATCACTGAACGTATAATAACCTATTTCGGGCATCGCAGTTAAAATCTCATACAACAGCTTGTATTTATCTTGGTTTAGCGATTTGGAGTAGACGTAAACGTTTTTAAATTTCAGACCGTTTGCTTCAGTTAAAAGACTGAACATCGCGTTAGTTTTTCCCGAATTTGACGGCCCCGCGATGATTGCTCTTACTGTATTCGGTAGTAAGACACCATGTTTACTTTGTTTGACGTCGCTATTGCATAACATCATTAATTCATTATTATGCACTGGTAATCTATACTTTTGAGTCACAATTTTCATTTTTCTCGATTCGACCTTATCGAGTGGGTTATTTAAATCATACTAAAGATATTTTAGAAGTACATGCACTTTATTTATTTATCAAAAAATTACATCGAGTGTATATGAATATTTTTGTCTTCTTTTCGTTTTCTCTTGCATATTGACCGTATTACATCCTTTTGACTTCACCGGTTATCGGGTTGTATTGGATAAGGGCATCGTGGATTATTAGACAGTATGCGCCCATATTGTTTTCAAAGTTTGCTGCGGATTCTAATTCCAGTTTAACGTCCACGGTAGAATTCTTCAAGTTCTCGTTCTGGTTGGCACAGTCGATTATAAAGACAGGGCAATTTTTAAATTGCTGATAGTCGAATGTGGGAATGGAGATTGTTGATGTGACATTCGAACCGGCGCACCCTCCAACAATATTGCATTCGTTTCGATCGTAATAGTCTCGTTGAAAGTTAATGTAATTCCTATACGCCAATGCATACTTGTTTGTGCCAAAATCCAAATTCATGGATTCATACGGATATCTCTCAGAATTAAGATGTAATCTAATATCTGTAATATTACCGCTATCAAAAACACTCGCCTTGCCATTTTTTGAGCGTCTCCTTTGGTTTTTCTGAAAAGCCACAATAACCCATCGGGGTTTCTCTAATTGCGAAGACGTCTTTATCGGCCATGTATCAGTTTTAACCTGCTTTAAAGCGGGGTATTCATATAATTCCCATTGTCGAAACGGTATGGTGATTACAGGGTTTCTATTAATCTTCTCGAACAGTTTCAGCTTTGCTCTATCGCTGAGTGTTAAGTGCGGCACTTTCCATTGAATTTTGGAAAGCGTTATGGTCGCATCGGCCTCCCCATAATAACAATCCAAATCAGTTCTCGATCTGATCAAAACAAGCTCCTGCTTCATATTCACGATAACCTGTCTATAATGTTCGGCGAATCCGAATATGTGCTTCAGAGGCAGACAAACCCCGAATTTTTGGCCAAATCAGCATCGTTTGCGCTGAATTGCACTTGTAGAGTGTTCTCATTCAATGGAGACCATCCAATGTGGGCCAGCGCTTTCTTGTCTGCAGCACCATACGATGCATAGCCCTTCATTGCCGACCCGATACCAGGATTTCTGCTAACGTCCACGCGATGTCCGCCCAATTCATATCGAATCTCTTCAAACAAGAAACAAGCAAAATTGTTTGTTAAATCACACGTTTTTGCGACGTCTGCTTGCTTTCGGGTAATATAACCCTCGATGTATAGAAAACTATCGTGGGTGGCCGTAATCAAATCCTGGCTTTGAATTGCAATTCTGATTTCGTCTGATGGCGCATAACTATTGGACCCATAAGGCAAGTACGTGTGAATATCAGATCTAACGATTGAATCGTCGAAATGAGCATCGTCGAAAATATTTAATTGTTCGCTCATCTTTTTTTCCTTTTTCTGTTATTGTTTCACCTTAACACCGATTGATTTTAAGAAAAGTTTTTCTTTTACAGTCAAGTGATTGCTGACGCTCTTATTTTTCTTCTTCTTCTTACTTGATAATGCACGAAATATCTGTGATGATGTGTTGTTGTTGGCTTGTTTATTAATGGATCCTCCAGCGAATGATTTGTTTTTATAGAAATCGGCGTTTTTTATTAGAGCCGCAGATCTGGCCGCCGCAGTTTACAACAGAAAAAGTGTTTTTACTAAATTTTAACCCCATAATTCTTTCTTCAATTCCAATCTCACAGTGAAAGGCTCGTCGCCGCCAAAATCTATCGGTTCGCCTTTTGATTGACTAATCTGATGCTAATATTGCTTATAATGCGGGTGTTTAGCTCCAAATATTGGGTATTGCTCGGTATTTTATCCAAACGATATCCTGGTGGTACTGAAATGTCCACTTCGTACAAGGTCTTTGCAATTCTCCCGTTTCTGTACGCTCCTTTTATAATATTACACTCGACGTGTATGTTGGTGTGTTTTATTATTTGAATATCCAAGCTAGATTTATGGCTAATATTACGACTGAGTATTTTGGTTTCGAAACCGAGCATACGACCAATATTTCCCGGCTGCGTAAAGTCAATCGCATAAACACTCTGAAGTTCGCATTTCAGAGTATTATTGTTTGCCCGCAGTTTAAATATAGAGGAGTCGTCCAATCCCCCTCTTCTTTGCTTAATTTGTTTTTGTACGATAATCAGCAACCAGTTGTTTTGTTAAATAATTGTTAAGTTCATCTATTTCGTATGATCCATGCGGGATATGGAGGACTTTAGCAGATTTTTAGCTGTATCACTATCTATATAGTATAATTTATCGTTGCCATCGTTAATATTTCGAATAGAATTACACCCAAAAATCCGACCAGACCAATCACATGATTGTATTTTTCGTCTAATTCAATCGGTGGATAAAAATCATGCGAAGCTGTATTACCAACACCTTCCAAACTGAATGTTATCGACATTGTAACTGATTAATGATACGTGTGTATAGATATTTTATTTATTTATACAAAATTTGTATACATTTACGAATGTAGAAATTTAAGACATAAATGCCCGCAAATTACACTATTAAACTCCTGGTCCTTTTTGTAGTTGTAGTAGATCTCGCATCCCCGAAAGTACTTGATTAATTCAGATGGTGGTTTTACATTGCCGAAGCTGTCATAATACCATACTCTCGATCCTCGTTTCTTATAACACACCCAATGTGTTCCTGGTCCCCGAACACTATCTAGGTTTACAATCGCTGACTCGTTCACAGCAGGTCCCTCTTTTGGTAAATTATCGCGCATAAATACATCTCTAAAGTATGGCGCATTTCTAGCTAACTTTCGCAAATCGACATCTGTTAACGCTCTTTCGGGAAGCTTTATTAGTTTTTGAACCGCGATGTGGTTTCAGATATAGTGCAGAACCGGTCTTTGTGTATGGTTTTAGATATAATGCAGAGCCGCGTTTTCCGTATGGCTTCAAGTATATGCCGCTACCTTTCTTCCCCAGGGCTATAGCTTCCATCGTGCGGTTATGTCGAGTAGCTTCTTCAGCACGCTGCTTTGCGTTTTTCGCGTCGTTAACGGCTCTAGCTATTCCAGCGGCACCACCAGCGAGCGCTCCAGTTGCAGAAAGTCCGGCAAATAGTGGTATTAGAAATGGTAATATTCCACCACTTTTAGGGATTGGAATGATACGAGGCATTACTATGTTTCGTTTTCCACCAAAATGTCGAACAGCCAGCTTCGCTTGATCGTAGGCTTTTTTAATCATAGAGATAGGGTTACCGCCTCCGCCGCCGTTTACATAATTAGTTTTCGTATTATTCTTAATCATACGGTGAACTTTGTTGAACGACGCTCTCACTCTTCGTTTCTTTATTTTTCGCTTCATGGTTCTAGTTTTTGATTTATTCAAACCCATGCCTAATGACCGCTTAGCACGCATAGCCGCACTAACTGCTAGAGCAGCTGTTCTTTCACCCAAACTTGCGTCTTTTGACTTGAATCGCTCCCAAGCTTTTTGTTGGAGCAAATGATCAGCCCGATGTCTTGCAGCTAAATCGTTAGGGCTGGTATTGTAGCTGATATCGTGTGCTTTGCAGTGCGAATCTAGGGCATTAATACCAGCATCGCCCCTGGCCAACCGTTTTTGTAGCTTTGTGCCCGGTCCACAATATTGATACCCTGGCAGGTGTAATTCTACAGGAAGTTTGTTAATTAGACTGTTTATAACACCAGTTCCTTGTTTGCACTTCATTTTTTACCCTTCTTTGATGCCAGCATGACGCCTTTTGCTTGACAATTAGCATGCAAATATATTTATACAGACATCATAGAATATTTTTTTATCTTGTAGGCTTGATTAAAAAATTATTTACTAGACAAATATGCATATATTTAAAAACAATACATGAAAAGAAATACATAAAAAGCATCATCGATGCTTGGTTTCTAGCGCATATTTTCCGCTACACACGACATAATAAAACTAGGACGGCGATATAAAACTTCCATTAAACATAATACATTGTGCGAATTAATATTACATTCAATGTTTAACAGTTTTTCATACGCGTCATAAACACTCCAGCCATCATCGTCGTAGTTGGATTGATCCAATGTTTTCTTCTTTCCCTGCTCGATTGCAACACGCTTGATTACATGGTTGTAGAACGCTTCCAGATTGTGTGATTGCATTAACTCCAACCGATAATTAATTATTTCTCTCAAACCAAACATGCAATCCACATCCCACTTGTTTAGAACGCAATTTTTATAATCACGGGTTAAAGTGATTGTGTTTACAAAACCATTATCACTACAGGCGTTCCAACCAATCAAATCGGGATGATATTCTGTAGTGTAAACGATTTTCACATCGCGAGATATGTCAGAAGTTTTACTTATGCACTCTATGGGTCCATCATTAACATCTACAAACTCCTGTCTAAACTCTTCGCCGACGGAGTTGCAGAAAAAGTCGTTCATGAGATGATTGCGGAGCCCCATTAGCTTCTTCCATTCGTCAATGGTTAGCAGGACATTGTTTTTTCTCGATCGTTGTAATGCGCATTGTGTGGGCCACTTGCGCTGCATACACCATTATACTCTGGGCTGTTCCAAATTCTAATTACCGGTGTAAGTTGCAGATAAGTACTGTACCCGATTTCTATATATTTTCCCTCATCGTCATAGTCTAGCTTATAGCAGGTCGCGTTCACCAGCTTCTCGTTCGAAGCGTTGTTGAAATTGAGAAGCCTCGACTCGTTGGCTATGTCGTATTCCGTGGCAAAAGACCACGAAGACGACGACGACGAATTCGAATCCACCGGAGCGTTTTGCTGCTGTTGACTCCCTGTGTTTAACGTATCCATTGATTTTTTCTGTTCAACACCACCACCACAAAACCCAATCGTCGTAGCCGGGGAATCCAAATTTAATGGAACGGAGCGCGATTTTGCACGCTGAATAAAATTTTTATATCACAACTTATTTTATCGCTCATAACACTAAGAACAACCGAAATCACCTCCACGAAGACTCGAAAGAAACTAATGACCGCTTCATTTTATTTTATCACAAGCGTGATCCGTAATTTACACCCCGCACATATATAATTAAGGAACACCTGGGCTTTCAAACAACTAGAGAGAGATAAACAGGTTAGAAAAAGACGCAATTTCAGGATCCAACTTGTTTAGCTGTCTAGTTCATCTTAATGAAATCCACCCGTTGCAATCTATGCATTTATAATTAACCAACACCTGCACATCGAGAGAGAGAGAGATAGCTTGGTTAGAAAAGGACATAATTCCCTGTTCCAACTTGTTCGGTAATCTCGAGTGCGGCTTAATTAAACCCACCCGCGACGCGGGGCGGTGTCGACGATTTGTAATTATAGACGGCCATCTTGCATATCATTATCAAATATATCATAATTCTAATCAAAATCACCACCTTAACAACGCTCCACCCCTACCGGGGGCGGCGAATTATCCAATCATCGCACTCATATCAACAAGTACTCGAAAAGACGACCACACCCACAATTCTAATCAAAAATCGCCGCCTTAACTGCGCTCCACCCCTACCGGGGGCGGCGAATTATCCAATCATAGCACTCATATGAACAAGTACTCGAAAAGATGGCCACCCTCAATGGGGCGAGTCCCACTATCAGCCATCTTACTTCATCAAGGGGGCGGCGAAAAGGGATGCAACAGTTACACCCCACAAGTACCGAGAGTAATTAAAAATGTAGCAAGTACTGAGAGTAATCGAAAAAGCACTACATATACATCGTTTACACCCCGCAAGCGCACATGCATCGGCCATCTTACTTCATCAAGGGGGCGGTGAAAAGGGTTGCACCAATTACACCCCACAAGTACCGAGAGTAATTAAAAATGTAGCAAGCATCGAGAGTAATTGAAAAAGCACTACATGTACATCGTCTACACCCCGCAAGCGCACATGCATCAGCCATCTTACTTCATCAAGGGGGCGGTGAAAAGGGTTGCACCAATTACACCCCACAAGTACCGAGAGTAATTAAAAAGTAGCAAGCACCGAGAGTAATTGAAAAAGCACTACATGTACATCGTCTACACCCCGCAAGCGCGCGCAATTACGTTAAGTACACGCCGTGTACTTGCATGTACAGAGAGTAATTGCAAAATGCACTAGTTATTGCTGCTGAATGCCCCCATCTATACTACTTTTTTTTGTTTTGTGTTTTGGTTTGTGCTTTTGTTTCGTCTGTGTGTTTTCTTTTGTCCCAGATTTTGGGTTAGTTGGGGGGTGTGGGTATGGTTAAGTCTTCTTAACGAACAAAAAAGAACGGTAGGGGGTGGTACGTGAGAGGGCGATGAAGTAAATTATTAGGTTTTTTTGCATGTTTCCCTCAGCGCGGTTTTTTCTTTTCTTTCTTCCTATGTAACGAGTGTTGTTTTTGTGTGGGGGTTTTTTTCCCAAATTTTTTGCTTAATTTGTGTTTTCTATCAACTCACCGTTCGGCCGGCGGGCGTGCGTGTTTTTCTTTTAGTAAAGGGTTTTTGTGGGGGGGGGTTTGGGTTGTTGTTGTATGAAAGGGTGTTAAGGTATACCTCCTTTTTATGGTTTTTTTTTTGGGGGTTGGGGTTTTTTTAATTCAACATTAATAAAAATTAAATGGATTAAATTCTTGAACTAAAAACCAGAGTTATTCCGGCATAACGCTTGATTTATTTTGTGTGCGGTCAATAATAAAAATAAGAGGCGTTGTACGCTTCGATACTAAGGACAGATAAGAATTGTGACTAGTTAAATGCGGTTGTAATTTTAGTTTAATTACTTTTGTTAATAAATTCTTGTCACGTGGTAATAAATAAATGATGTAGGATTTTATGTTGTTAACGTTTCAATTCTCTCAGAATAATTTTGTGAAATATTCTTATAGCGTATGTAGGTCGTTTTTATTTTTTTTGTGTTTGCTATTTTTAGGTATCCCGGCGCTGTGACCGTCGAAATTATTGTACCTATGTATTTACATGATTAACGGTGTGTGTGAATATACTTTGTTTCTTGTTCAAGTTCGGTTTATTATTTATGTTCCTGTGTACATATTCTCAACAGGTATCTGCGGCGTGCGCTTGGCAGACCGGTATGGTATAGAGCGGTATGCGAGCAGGTTCTTCAAACTTTCCTCGTAGGTAAGGGCCGATGGAGTTTTGTATTTTTTCCTCTTTTAAAATCCTTGCCTGGCGCCCATATACAACCCCTATATTGACGAATTTTATTTGAGATCCTGAATCCTAAAGCACCCCCAAATGGAAATTCATCGTGGACATGTTGCAGGTTTCACCCCAAGGAGAAGATGACACTTGCTAATGGCTATACTTGCAGTTTTGTGCTGGCTAATTTTTTTGTGATAGAAGAGGTTGGGGTTAATTAAATCACTGTTATAATATCGGGCCACGTTTCGCCTTCTATGTGGGGTATTCTTCAAATCCGGTGTATTATTAAAAACAGAATTAGGTTTAATCACTAATTAACATATGTATATATATATATATATACATATATATATATATAGTGTGTCCAAAATTCGATGCTCACCATTGGTATTTTGGAAACGGTAAGAGTTACAGGGTCGGTTAAATGGAACAATATGGAGGTATTTATCTTACCTCTTCAGACCTTCTCTTGTTTTTCCAAAGAAATGCGTTGCCTACTAGATATTGCAAAAAAGTGAAAATCGGCATTTTCTTTAAACTTGCGTAGAATCCACACTATTTATCCTATCAAAAATATGTAAATATAAAAGTTGTAGACATTTAGATATTGAATAATATGCGTCATTAAAATATTTTTTGCTTGCATCAGTAGCGAAATATGACCCAAAGTTGCATTTTTTTAAATGGAAATGATAATTTATTTTATACAGTTGAATTACTTGATTTTTTCCTTTTCAACGATATAAGGTTCGAGCTATTTATCTTGTGTACTTTAGAAGATATAAAGAAAAATCGTTTTTGAGATCTGTAGATGTATTTTAAAGCACATCACACTATCCATGATTGCAAATTTTTAAGAAACAAACAACTGCACATCAAATCTGTCAATAATATTGTTACAGTAGTATCGTGTCAGAACTTGTAGTTGTTGTAGTAAGCTATTCATATTCAAAATTGATGATGCAGTTTTCAAACCATGAAAAACGGACATGTTTGTTGTCTACATAAGATGCGTAATCGTAATTCAACTGCGGCAGCAAATGAATATCACAACTTATACCCCGAAAGAAGGCAACCTCACAGAACTTTGTTTTCCCGACTCGAGCAAAATCTTCGACAAGGTGGATCCTTCACCGCCATTCGTCCTACAACCTATCAAAAGACAATGAGGATGCTGAAATAGCTGTTCTAGCCGCTGTTAATGTTGAGCCTTCCGTTTCAGTAAGAAAATTTCGAATGACAGTGGTATGGCAAGAAGTTCAGTACATTATGTTTTAAAAAGAAGAAATTTCATCCTTATAAGCCAATGATATGCCATCATATCAAAGAGAATGATTATGCTCGAAGAGTTACATTTTGTAGATGGTACCTGGATGAAGTTACAAACGATAATTCTTTTTCTAAAAAATTCTTTGGAGCGATGAAAGTAGATTCACAAACAACGGCATTTACAATCGGCATAATTATCATTATTGGAATAATGAAAATCCGAAAATAGTTCGAGAATCGCGTTTCCAAGAACGATTCGGATTTAACGTGTGGTGCGGTATTTTGGGAAATCGTTTGATAGGTCCATTTATTTATAATCAAACGCTTAATTCGACTAGATATCTTCAACTGCTGCAAGCCGAAGTCGAAGATGCATTGGACGAGCTACCTATTCA
Organism: Abscondita cerata; assembly: GCA_030710515.1. Classification (NCBI taxonomy): domain Eukaryota; kingdom Metazoa; phylum Arthropoda; class Insecta; order Coleoptera; family Lampyridae; genus Abscondita; species Abscondita cerata. Next base: position 168,519 of record JALBCR010001684.1, on the reverse strand, counting down.
AGAAGAAAGAAGTATTTTGTTTCAGCAAGACGGCGCCCCGGCCCATAATTCCAGGATCGTCACTGAATATTTATCAGCAAGATTTGGAAACCGTTGGATTGGAACAAACGGTCCCATACGTTGGCCTGCGCGATCACCAGATTTGTCCATACTAGATTTTTCCTGTGGGGACACATAAAAATTTAGTATACGTTGTCAATTATGAGAACGTTAATGATTTGCAGCAGAGCGTCATGCAGGCCTTTAATTCAGTTAGCGTCCATCAATTAATGAATTGCCGAATAAATATTGAAAAACGCTATACAAAATGTTTAGAAGTCAATGGCCGCACTATTGAGAATCTTTTATAGGAAAACTCATTCGTTTTACGATGTTATCCACCCGTTATGTTTTTGTTATTATTGCTTACAACTTGGTAACATTATAAATCTGCCTCAAAAATGATTTTTCTTTATATCTTCTAAAGTACACAAGATAAATAGCTCGAACCTTATATCGTTGAAAAGGAAAAAAATCAAGTAATTCAACTGTATAAAAATAAATTATCATTTCCATTTAAAAAAATGCAACTTTGGGTCATATTTCGCTACTGATGCAAGCAAAAAAATATTTTAATGACGCATATTATTCAATATCTAAATGTCTACAACTTTTATATTTACATATTTTTGATAGGATAAATAGTGTGGATTCTACGCAAGTTTAAAGAAAATGCCGATTTTCACTTTTTTGCAATATCTAGTAGGCAACGCATTTCTTTGGAAAAACAAGAGAAGGTCTGAAGAGGTAAGATAAATACCTCCATATTGTTCCATTTAACCGACCCTGTAACTCTTACCGTTTCCAAAATACCAATGGTGAGCATCGAATTTTGGACACACTGTATATGGATAACTGGATTATGGTACACTCCCCGTTTCTCCCTTAGTTTTAAAGATAGTTGATTGAAATTTGGGACATCCCATATACATAATAAACGACACTTTTTGATTATAACAGATTTTTCTATTCACTTCCGGTTTTGCCAACTTTTGATTTTTAAATGGAACACCCTGTATATTATTGCATTTTTAAAATTCTTATTAATAGTACTGACAAATGGTACCATTTGAAAAAATTGAGTTTTACCCTAACAATTTTGATGAGCTTAATTTGCTCATAAATCACATAATTTCGTATTTTTGACGGGATTTCAATTGTTCTAGCATAGGATGGGTCGATTAGAATATATAGAAACAATCATGGCACACTTAAATAAAAAAATTAAATTAGAAAAAAATTTGACCGAAACCCACCACATAGGAGACGAAACGTTGCCCGATATTATAACAATTATTTAATTACCACCAACCTCTCTTATAAGAAGAAAAAATCACAAAAAAATTGTAACCGAGAATAAAATACTCTTTCAAGAATTACTGGCCTTGACGTGGGGCAAATTATAGGACAATTGTCTTGCTGGTTCCCGGTCTATCTATCTCTCTTAAAATTGAGTAAGCATCAACATCATGAAGTTTTGCCACATACTTAATTATCTACTAGTTATTGATCAATGGGAAACTTATTCAGATTGCTGACATGAATGTTTAAATAATGTCTTTTGTATAATTTATGCAGTTTTTTATAAATATCAGTTGTTTTTTCTTTTATGTAAATGTCTTGTTAGCAAAGTAGGTAGTATATCATTAAATTACTTGTATAAGCAGTCCAATGTTGAACGAGAGGAATTGTGGCACGATGAGTGAAGCGAGGAGTGCTATAAATGAAGTGTTCAACAATAAACCATTTCTACAAAGTGTTTAAAATACTATTTCTTGCAATTGCGTTTTAATTCAATAGAATATTATTTAACTTATTTGAGTTGAACAATATAATATTTTTTTTAATAACTAAAGATTAGTAAATCAATAATTAAAGTATTGGCTTATAATCAGTGATAATTGTTACAATTAAAATTTCAGTAATATTAATGCTTTTTGTAATTAAAAAATACTAATGATAGCAAGAAATTATTTCTAATAATATAAATGTTGTAACTGTGAATTTATAATTTTACGCAGTAAAGCCATTTTTATATTAATAAAAGTATAATAAAAAGAAATCAACTTCACAAATTACATTTAAATTGGGTAGTTATAAAAGTACACCTTTTCAGATAATAGAAAAATTTTCAATTTTCCCTTCTCCTCTAACTGCACACTTTTAAAATGTGTACGTAATAGAAAATTCAGGTGAAAACATACATTGATATTGTTAGCATACATATTTACAACACAGTTGTGGGATGTTAGAAGTAATGTTTTCAAAATACAAGTAATATCTAAAAACATGACGTATCTTCTCTAGTATTTCAATTTCGAGCAAAACATTAAAGTTTTATCTCCTGAGATGTTATATACATATACGACAACATTTTTGTTCACTGGTGTATGTGATATTTTATTTTGTAAGTTTCAAATTTCAAAATCTAAAGTAATGAGCAAAACGACCACAGATTTATTAAAATTATAAAAAATAATCGTAAAAGAAGTTTTGTAAGTAAATTAAATAATTTCTTACCCAGAATTTTATAACAGTCATGAAATCTATAAAAAGGGTTACAGTTTAAAGTTTGAATAGTACGGTTGACCGGTGAAAGGCATTTACCGTTAATTGGCCAATCAGCGGGGTTACTTGATAATGTTAATTAGCCACTTACCCTTAGTTCAGTTAAAGCTTTTATTATACTTAGTCCAGATGGAGCAATTTCCGACAAACCTCGTTGAGTTGTTTCTAAAAAGTGCTTATGAGATGAGGAAAGGAAATTTAAGAAACGTGCAACGAATCTTAACTTTTATCTTTAAACTTAAATGTAAATCAAGTCTTGCGTTATAATTGACTCTATTTTTAAACAACTTTTTTAATAAATTAAGATTAGTAATTTGCACAAATTCATTTGACAATTAATTGAGTATACGGATAATTTTGTTTATTAAAGCAGCTCGGTCGAATAATTAGCGCTAACTTAATTAGATTTTAAAAATTATCCTTCTAATTCAATTAATAGACTTAGACAAAGTAATTTTTTCGTTAAGGACCTTGACGACACAATAGGTTTTATGAAAAGTTTTACAACTGAAATTTTAATTAATGAACTTAGTTTTAGATTATCTGAATGCATTTCAGTTAATTTCAACTTAGAAAACTACAACAATTTTAAAATGATTTTCAAATTACTATTCTCCCAAATATTTGTTTAGGTAGAATTTACTCGAATTGTACGAGTATCTCCGAAGAGTTACAATTTAGCAATCAAAGATAAAAGAGGAATAATTGAAGCAATTGGATTATTCCATAGAGTTTCCTAACAAAAGAAAGTAGAGCAAATCTCTCATATAGAACGGAGACAGATATGATTATTTGTACAACTCTAATTGATGAAGTTAGAAGCGCTCGATTATAGTTCGTAAAATGAGCGATTCTCTATTTTGGATTATTCGCTTTATTTAATTTTGATGGAACAAATATCTACCTATTTCTTTCTTACCAAGAAAAGATTTTGTTTTCTAATATAAACGCTTAGTTAGAAAGAGCTGGCGTGATTATTCAATCTGTAGTTAAATGTCAGTACTGATTAAAATAAGAATTCGCACACATTAGATTCACTTATAGTATATTAAAGAACTAGTTTTAGAAGACGCATTTTATAAGACGAGTACGAGTTGCTAAAATGCCTTCTGAAACGAATTCTTTATACCATTCTTTTTCTATTTTTGGGCTTTCAGATTGATTTTTAAATAAAATTTTTTATATTTAGAAAATTTTGAAGTATAATTGCTAGGGTGGCAATATTTTCATTAAATTTTGATTTAAATGCTAGTTTAATTAGTACATTTATCATAGGTTTTATTAAAAAGAAAATGGGTGGAAATAAAAATATGTAGATAAATAAATCTACTGAACATTAATTAGGATTTAAATTAACACCTGAAAGTAACGACAACTTTGACGTTTAATATCAAATCAGTGTCACCAGCGTTCGGAATCAAAGTTGTTCTATTTCTATAAAAAAAAAAACTCAATTTTCTATAAAAGAACACATTTAGGTACTTTTGTAGCTAGGTAAACGACCTAAAATAGAAACAATTATTTATTTATCAAAATCATAACGGATTTTAGAAATGAAAACAAGTGCCAACCCTGACCTACCGTATTATTTATATGTAGCAATATTGATTAAAAGTGTTAAATACTGCAGAAGATAAATAAGAACATAAAATAAAACAGCATTTCCATTGCATGACAACCTATAATGGACCGGTCGAAGCGCCAGTCACGACAATGACGAAAAAAGTAGGATGCAGAAATAGTAAACTAAATAATAGAAAATCAGATGTGACGGTTTTCTCTGCATTTTGCACCGTAGTTTAGGCAACTAGTATCTACTTAAAACGCGTACATTCAACCGAAACCAGTATTTGGTTGGTATGTCTGACTAATTGCACTAAGTTAGTGACTTAATTTATTTTCCTGTCACTTTGCTCTTCCAAACTGGCTGCGTAGTTCAAAACAAATTTGAACGTTTAGTAAATTTAATTAAACGCTCTCCTTCTTTAGAATGCATCGTATTAATCAATAAACAGACTGAATTATCGAGATAACGCACCCGTTTTAATTGGGTCTAATTTTTTACTTCCAGCTTTCTGGCTTAGCTTAAACTTTTACCTGGATCAATCCATACACATTAAATGTAATGGGTGCGAGACTCCTTATTAAATTTATGCGAACATGTTGCATTGAGTTAAACGCCGAGCATTAATACTGGCCTAGTGGAATTATACCTGACGATGGGTTGCTGTTCGAGTCCAAGATGCTAAAAATTCTTCCGACAACCTTTGGCTGCAATTGTTCGATTTGCTCTTACGTATGTCAAGAAACAGATAATGGATTTCTTCTCTTTATATTTAAATTCTATGTGTTAACCGTTACTTGAGTTTAATTTCTTAACTGATACGTGCGATCATTACCGAGTTCTAAAGCTTAGTATTTTAATTTTTTATTTGTAAAACAAAATGCAGATCACTAATCTATGTTAAATAGGTCTAAGTTTTTGGGATCTCAGAACCAAAGTGTCATTTACAGAAACCTTTGTTGATTTTTCTGTGTCCTTTTTGTGCGTGATTGCATGTATAGTAATAATTTCGGAGAATTAAATCTGTGCATTATAAATTACGAGGATGTATTGATATCTAGTTAGTCTAGACCATATCCTTGCATAAACAAAATATTGCGTTACCATAACAACGAACAATAACTTATTAGAAGTGTCAGTGTAAAGTTTGACGTCAAAAAAGTAAACCAGAGTCACGCAATAAATTAAATGAAAAAAGATGTCCACCGAAATTGTGAAAATCGAAAAATTGGAGTATCGAGCCATCATCAAGTACCTGTATTTAAAAGGGTTAAGAGGTAAGCAGATTTACGAAGATATGCTTAATACCCTGGTGATCAATGTCCTTCGTATGCGACCGTCAAAATTGGAATGCAAGCTTCAAAAGAGGTAAATTTTCCATTGAAGATTATAACCGGTCGGAAAGGCCAGTTTCTGTGTCAGTCCCCGAAAATATCGATGCAGTTCATGACATGATTTTATCAGACCGTCGAATTGGGCTAAAACGGATATCTGAAGCACTGAATATTTCATACGAACGCGTTCATCATATGGTTCACGTCAATTTGGACACGAGAAAAATTGCTGCAAAATGGATCCCCAAATGTTTGAATGTTGACCAAAAGCGTGCAAGGGTAGAAGCATCGCGTTCGATCTGTGCTCGATTTGAAAACGATGTAGACTTCTTAAACCGAATTGTTACTATGGATGAGACTTGGGTACATTTCAACGATCCAGAAACAAAGCAACAATCCAAGACCTAAGAAGTTTCGTGTCCAAAAATCTGCTGGAAAAGTTCTTGCTTCAGTTTTTTGGAATTGCCATGGAGTAATCATGATTGATTTATTGGATAAGAATAGAATAACAACTGGATATTACTATTCGACATTACTGATCACTCTACGGGAAAATATTAAAGAGAAAAAACGCGAAAAGCTATCCAAAGGTGTTTTGTAAATTTGTTAAGAAAATTGCCATTGAAAATTTTGTGTTGATATTATAAAACTTCAAGGGTCGTCCACAAAGTAACCGCCGTTTGAGTGTTACGTGAAAAGTAGTAGGGGTAGCGCCGCCATTCTGACATTGGTGAGCGCGGCCGTTCGGTACGCTTCTAGCTGTGCAAGAGGGAGCATTGTACGTTCGCGCGTTCTCTTTTTATAACCTAAAAACATGAGCGCTGCGATAGAAAATCCCGCCAAGTGTGAAGTGCGTGGCGTAATACGATTTCTGTGGAAAAATAATTATTCAACAGCTAAAATTTATCGTGAATTGTGTGCGGTCTATGGCACAGACATTATGAGTGAAAGTGTAGCCCGTCAGTGGGTTCGCTTTTCTAAAAATGGAAGAGCAAACGTTCACGATGGGGACGGGAGCGGTAGGCCATCCTTGTGACTGATGACTTGGTGAGCAGAGTGAACGAAAAAATTCGTGAGAACCGGCGCTTCACAATCTCTGAGCTTTCCAAAAATTTCCCTGAAATTTTTCTTGTATCACAGCGGTTTAATAGTGACGAAGCGCTTCAAAATGCCGTAACGGGTTGGCTACGTTCCCAGGCGGCAGAATTTTTTGCAGACGGCATTTAAAAGACTGTTACAAGATATGATAAGTGCCTGAATTTGTTTGGCAATTATATGGAAAAGTAGACAAAAGCTGTAGTATTAAGATGTAAATAATAAAATTTTTGTACCTTAACTGATTTAATTTTTATTTCAAAACGTAGGTTACTTTGTCACTTTAGAGTTTGCAAGGAAAGGAAGATTTGACACTTGTGGGTCTTCATCCATCAAGTGTGGTACTAAAAAACGTTAATTCTTTTTCATATTTTGTTGGGCGTATCTTAACTGTTGCCTGACCACATTTTGTTTCAAAATGTTTAAGAACCCTGCGATAATTATCTCTTAACCTAACTTAACATTCTATACAGCTATAAACCTTACTTCCTTGTTTTGAGCTTGTATGTACGAAGTATATTAATTCTCCAGAATGCTTAGGAACTGCATTAGAAAACAACACAAAATACTATTATACAGGGTGTCTAGAAACTCTCCTGACAAACGAAGACCGGAGATTCCTCAGATAATTTTAAGACAATTTAACCCAACTCACCTAGTCCGAAAATGCTTCCTAAGGAAGCTAAAGCTCTTTGAAGATGGCGCCTTGTAAATAGTTTTTTTTAAATACCAATACCTCCAGAACGCTTCTACTTAGAAAAGCAAAAACTGGTATGCTTATTTAGCCTTCAGAGATGAATCGATTCCATCAATTGCAAATTTCTAGTACCGGTCATAGGCGTCCGTTTTGGGTAGGTCAACGGTTATTTTAACGCATAACTTTTTTGTCTTTAACTTTTAAGCATTTGTGACACTAGATTATTAAATTTTCAGGTATTCTAGTACTAAAAGGTACTCTTACTTTAAGTCATTAGGATACACCGTTTTCTAGAAAAATGGATTTGAAAATTTTTGTTTTTTTGTCATTAAAGTTAAATTTATATTTTTGCACTAGTTGGCTCTGAACTGCCAACAAAAGTAAAACCTACGTTTTTCATTGTCAAATTGTTGTCAGTTCGCAAAGTTTATTTTTTAATTTTTTACTTTACCAGGCGCCATCTTCAAAGAGCTCTAGCTCCCTTAGGAAGCATTTTCAGATTAGGTGAATTGGGTTAAATTGTCTTAAAATTATCTAAGAAATCTCCGGTCTTCGTTTGTCAGGAGAGTTTCTGGACACCCGTATAGATCAGTCATTAAAATCTAAAGTTAAATTCATGTTTCTTAAATACTTCAGTAAGCAGATCATACAATGATGGTAGCCCGTTCTGCAACATCTGATAGTGAAGAATATAAAGTCACATTTAATTTGTTTTCACATGTAAATTGGAATGATATGTTACTGCCAAAAAAACCAAAACAAACAATACTAGAACGTCTAAATCCAGAAAAAAAAGGCAAAACAAATGAACAACAACTGAATCCAAAAATTGTTAGTGTTAGTGAAAAAATAGTTTAAAAACATTAAAAAAACAGCAACAGTAGCAAGACAAAGGGGCGAGCCTAGAGACAAGTTAACGAAATAAAAATACCAGAAAAATATATAAACTCTGATACGCTGTGCACTCAAAATTGCATAAAAAAACCTAGTTTGCGACACTATTCCTGGAAAAATGGAGATGAAGTTACTCATATCTTCCTTACCGTACGTTTTATTAGAAAGATACTTCTATTCAAAGTTATTCCTTATAAAATTATCTACAATTTAGCTCTTAACTATTTTTGTCTGATCAATATATTGACCCAAATACACTAGCAGTAATACGTCAACATCTAATTTATCATCCCCCTTGCCACTGTTCCCAGCAATGTCTGTTACCTCATAAGTCACTTCAAATAGTCTCATCAAACTCACCAATGAATCAAATAAAGATCGTTTAATTGCTATACTTAAGACAGAATTTAGAAAAAAGGTCATTTTCAACTAAAGAAGATGAACGCATCTTTATTGGCACTAAGTCGTTGGAAGTGTAGATTTGTTCTCGGGCACAATTATAGCAACATTTATTTCCAAAAACCAGTTAAAGGAAAAATCTCCGAGAAAATATACAACTCGCACAACTTACAATACGATGAAACTTCAGTAGACAACATTCTGTTTCTTCACGCATTCAGTGGTTACGATACCGTAACACTTATCTACAATCGGGGAAAAGTAAATTAAAACACTTGGAAACTCTCGGTCTTTAGTGACATTATTGATATTTTCAAAAATCGCGATGATGAACCCGTCAGTATTGCTGAGGGTGGTGAAATATTATTTATTGAATTGTACGCAAAATATTTAAAAACCAATTCTACTCTTAACTCACTTCGGTATAACCTTTTAATAATAAATATTTATTTGTCCAACAGAACAAGATGTTTCAGTTACAAGACAAATACAAAAACACATACAAAATTAACAAAATATTTAAGTTTAAATCACAATTTTAACTCTATATAGTAAATAGATTTGTTCAGACAGAGAGTATAATCTATATAGAGGTAAAGTTAATATGTCAATAGTTCAAGTTGTCCAAAGAATATTGTCGATTTAACACAACTATATTGTTTAGCAAGTTATTTACTATACCACACATTTTGTACAGTGGTGTTTAAAGCATCACAGTTGTCTTTACAGTATTCAAGTACAATAATCTCTTAGTCCTGGTTTTCGGAATACTACAATTAAAATTAAGTTTTTTAAAATATCTGGACAATCTATATTGTTACATATAATTTTTAAAGAATTTTACTAAACACAGCTTGAGTCTATCTTCTAATAAACGAAAAGATATCTTCTGAAGAAGAATATTATGGTCACAGCCGATCGGATGATACTTTTCCTCATTACCATAACATATATATTTTGCGACTTTTTTTTGTATTTTCTCCAAGGCATTAGTATATTTTTATAGAATAAGTACCAGATTATAGCAGCATATTCAAGTTTTGATTTGATAAAAGCATAATATAAACGTTTCATAGAGTCAGTGTCAGTTAGCTCACGGCAATTTCTTATGACGTAACCCATAGTTTTATTACAATCTGATGTAATCAAATGATAAATGTGGGTCAAACAAGATATCTAGAACTTTAACAGTCTTTGGCCTTTTGAGAACGTGATTCCGCAACTGATATAGATGTTGAATAATGTTGTATTTCAGAGAAAATGACATCATCACACATTTGTTCAGATTTAAATTTAATTGATTTACATTGCACCACATCAATAAGGATATTAGCTCATCTTGTAGCTCCTCACTATCATTAACATAGTTAATACGACGGTATAATTTAAGATCATCAGCATAAAGTAAAGTAGAACATTTTAAATTATTTATGACGTCATTTATGGCAATGTTACAAAGAAGAGGGCCTAAGAGGGATCCTTAGGGAACACCTCTATTAGTTGCACTAATTTTAGATGTGTGACGGTAGCATTTGACATAAAATTTTTGCTCAGACAGGTAATTACCGATGAATGTACAGAGCTATTCGAAAATCCAAAAGTTGGCAGCTTGGTTAATATAAATAAGTTAGTAATGGTAGAGCGGCCTTTCACAAACCTATATTTTACCGGTGTAATTTCATTTTTCACTTTAAAATATATCAAGTCATGTAGCACAATTTCAAATACAAGCAAATTATTATTTTTTTATTTACCCACTTAAATAATTTAATCCGGTTTTTTTAAATTCCAAATTGATGAGACAAACATTATGCTTATGCATTTATGTAGCGTACGTATATAGCGACCAAAAGGGTTTTAAGAAAATTGAAAAGTTCTTTAACAACTTTTTCGTTAATTGTTACTGAAACATTCAAAGTTTTCATTAGAAAGTATTTAAAGTTTTAGTGTGTAATTAATTTTGAAAGAATATTCAAAATTAAATACAATTAACTCAGCATATCATTTATCAGTAAATTTATGTTATTTTTTTTCTTAGAATCAACTTGCGCATCTAAGGAAATTACAACCAAGGACGTCCATTAGATTTAAAAAAACCAACAGATTCATCTTTTCCAACTGGGTCCGAAGCGAATAAATTGTGTATGTAAATAATAACCACAATAACATGAAAATACATACATAAAAATGATGTTTTTATTATAACTTGTATTGAAGCACATAAATGTTATTTCTTACAAATTAAATTGTTGTTTTGTTAAAGTTTGAAGCAAAATTTAAAAATAAATTTCTAACAAGAAAAATTAGTTGAAGTCACAGTTTTTATTATTTATTGTGCACGTGCAAGTTACTTACTTTGCAATAAGAACAAACTGATTTGGAAACTGTTTGATTCTTGAATCATTCTCGAATGTAGACACCCATTTTGCATTTATGCGATGCACTATCATAGTGAATGATTACAGTATTAATTGTTGGTGGCAGCAGTTTATAAATTAACAGTTTGGGGATCGTGGGGGAAGGGGCATCGGTTGCTTGTGGGAGATGCACTTACGAAAAAATATTAAGGCTTGAGTATCTTTCCGAAGTTTATAATCACTGGTATTGGTATTATTTTGGATAATTTCTAGCAGTTAGAAAAGCGTTTCAATTTTAAAGATAAGTTAATGATAGTAGTTAACTGTTTATAAATTATACATGCACAGTCTTTAAGTATAAAAGATGGTATATTATCAGGTCTCATTGTACTATTTTGCCAAGTGTGCTGCAAACCGTACCTTCCATCTTGCTTATCTTACTAACAACTGAGACCACCAGACAGCATTCATATAGATCGTACCATCAAGTTCAACAGTATCTTGGTGGGCAAAAAAAATCCACTAGATTGGAGGTGAAAAAATTAACAGATGGCGTGATTGCCATAACTATTGCTGAGGATGTCATAGAAGATTCGGATGATAATTGCGTCGGTCCGTCGCGTCTTTGATTTAGAGAGTCAGATGTAGATTAGGCCTTTTGGGGATGTCACATAAAAAAATGGCTAATTTCTCTACCTCATATATGGTGTCGCGACGAGAAAAATATCACAGCATACATTTTTTTCAACTATAGCGTCGCTATAGGTAATAAAATATTGTCACACTGATGTCGGACAACCGTTGCCAATAGTTGGTGAAACAAATTTCTTTATATTCTAAAGCAAAACTCTTTTTTCCAAAGAAGCTATGTTTTTCAGTAAATATTGATTAAACAAAAAATAGTATAGAACTAAATTATAGTTAATTTTATTGAATAGAGATATTTTTCCAATAAAATGTAAGGTAAGGAAAATATGGTTAATTTTCTAATTTCGCACGCCATTTTTTTAAGATAGCGCCGCGAGCGGCACCATGTCATGTTGAGGTGTTGAGGACCTCAAGATCTAAGTGTGTTCCAAGTTTCAAAACTTCCCGACCTTATGCAAGACTATTTGTGTTCCTAAACTGCACCAAAAACTGTTTACGAAACTAAAATGTCAACCTCAAGCCTCAGTTGCACTTTTCCAAAAAATCGAAGATGCACTATGGTTTAACAATGAAGGGCTTACAATTTATCAATATACTAAAGCTAGGAGCTGTATGATGTTTTTGATTAAAACAACAATGTAATAAAATTCTAAAATTTTATGTGAATGAAGGAGCTATTTGTATTTTTTTTTACACAATTTAGGTGTAGATAAAACACCAGCAATATTATAACTATTGTGGGGTCATTGTATAATCCAATCAACAAAAAAAGTTTCCATCGTACAGATCGGTAAGTAGCAGTCTACGAAATAAATAATTTGTGGAAGTTATAAATCTTCTGCAACACCATCACTAAACAATCATGATTAGAATATTTAGCGCTAAAACGATAACAACATACCATGCAACGGATGTAGGTTACATAACCTAGTTGACGTAACAAACATCTTGGTGAATAAAAGCGAGAAATGTAACAACATATGCAAGTGCGAACTAAGTAAACAAATTATAAACAAACCAATATGATGCAGTAAAACAAAATAGCAAAAAATTCGCCGCAGAAAAACTAAACAAAATAGAAATAAGAAAATAAGTGTGAAGAAAAAGTCAAATCAACCCTCACTCACACGATTATAATTGCATCAGTGCTTATCAGGAGTTAGATAATATTATATTATGTATTCACACAAGTGTATAACAGAAGGAACAAAGTACAAAAATCTAGAAAATAAAATTTTTAAAAGTTTGACATACTTAATAAAGGGTGACCTAAATTTACCGCAAGATTTGAATTTGCCGCCATTTATGCAATAAAATGTTGGTAACCCTTAAAAAAAACAAATCGACAGCTGACAATTTAGGGTTAGTAAAAATGGTTTCAATTAGACAGTGCCACATGCGCTACAGCTCGTGAAACACTTCAATTACTGCATGAGACATTTCCAAGTCGTGTACTCTCTCGTTTCGGTGATCAGAATTGGCCTCCTAGATTGTGCGATTTAACCCTTAACCACGAACAGTAAGTCTAACAGACTCCGTCATCTATAATATGCCCCACTTCTTCCATCCCCACCAATGTATCCCAACGCGGCCTTTAGTACCTTCTCAGTTTGTAGTGCTCCAACAGGTTTCGAAGTGAAAACTGCGTGGTATATGTGTACAGGAAATTAAAAACCTGTCGGAGTCTGGTAGACTCCGCGTCCGTGTTAATGTTATAGAACTTAGTTAATATGGCGGGTACGAGATCATCTCAAAGAGTAAATGTATTAGATCCAAACTTTGAAAAAACTGTGTTGGAGTGGTTCAATGAAAAAGATGAGGAAAATACGAAATAGACGAAAATGTTATACATAGTAAACATGAGACGGGAAGTGAACAAGGACTGAGTGATAGCGATGATCCCGAGTACAATGCTGAAGGCAAAGTTGAATCAGAATCTACAGATGAAAGTTCCAATGTTGAAATACAAAAGCAAGAAATAAAATACTGCAATGATGAAACAGCGGAAGTAACTGTTGATGACTGAAGAAAGAAGAAACAAACTTTTTGGTTCAGAAAAAGTAGATTCAAATGGAGCAGAGTAGAACCTACTCGAAATGTTTGTACCCCCATGCATAATTATGTCATTCTTCCACGAACACGTTTAGTTGTAAATAATAGCGAGGATCCTTTAGAATTTTTTGATAAACTATTTTCAGAAGAAATGTACAACCTCATTGTGAAGTAGACAAATAAAAAGTTAGACAGTATGAGATCACGTTACAAGAGACCATCAGAACTTTCTGACCTTATAGTTCGAGAATTACGAACATTCATTAGTTTGCTCTTATATACCTCCATTTTCAAATCGAATGACGAAGATGTGCAAAGCATTTTTGCCATGGACGGTACAGAGAGAGATATTTACAGAACAGTCATGTCTGTCAAGCGTTTTTCAATATTACTTTTGCTTTGCGATTCGATGACTCAGAAACCAGAAAAAGTAGAAAAAAAAGATGTAGGTGCAGCATTTACCGATTTTTTCAATCTATTCATAGATAATTGTAAAGCAGCATACACAGTTGGTTTTCATGCCTGCGTGGATGAAATGTTGGTAGGGTTTCGGGGACGATGTAGTTTCAAAATGTACATACCATCCAAGCCAAAAAAATATGGAATAAAAGTTATGGCTCTGACAGATGCTAAGACATGTTATTTCTTCAATGCCTATATTTGTAAAGGAAAAAATAGGGACGGTTATGTTCTAACTGAGGAGGAAAAGAAGCCTGGGAAACCGACTCAAACTGTGATAAGACTAGCGCAGCCTTTATATAGTTCTTAGAGGAATATTACTTGTGATAACTGGTTTTTATCTATGGAACTAGTAGAACTCTTACTCAAACACAATATCACTTGTGTCGGAACCCTAAAAAGAATAAAAGAGAAATACCCCCGAAATTCTTACCAACTAAAGGTCGCAAAGTAGGTGAAACCCTTTATGATTTGACGCTCATTTTGCATACTCCTAAGAAAAACAAGGCAGTCATTCTAATTTCGTCTATGTATCATACCATAGCCACAGACGAAAGCAAAGACATACCAGAAATTATCTCTTTCTACAACGGTACAAAAGGAGGAGTAGTTTCGATGGACGAAAAGTGTGCCAAATATACATGTAGTCGCCGCACTCGCCGATGGCCAATGGCAATTTTTTATAAAATTGTCGGACATTTGCAGGTCAAATTCATATATTATATATAACTCGTTTCCAGATAACAATACTAAAAATTCAATTTTGTGAAAACACTTGCTGGCAGACTAATTGAAGAGCATGTTCGTGAACGATTGCAATCTCCATTCATTACAAGAGAGCTGAAGACTCTAATTTGTCGCTTCCTTGACATTCCACTTGATCTATCTCCAATCGAGGAACTATTGGAGGTTTGAAAGTACTGCTATATGTGTCCTTCTAAAGTAAAATGGAAGACCAAGTACGTCTATAAAAAGTGTCGCAAACCAATTTGTCTTCAATGTTCAGCTGCATAAACTGTTGTGAGAATCAAGAAAATTAACAATTTTGTAAGCTCTGCACGATTTTTTCCTGTATTATTGAGAGAACGAATTTATATATTTTTGTTTGTCTGATATTTGTTTTTCAATAATATTCGGTAAAATGGACTCTTCTCTTCATATTATTTTGAGAAAACATCACATTGTTGTAGTATGCATGAATAAGTTACTTTTTTGTCCAATTTAAGAATATTTTCGATTTTGGTTCAACTTTTGAATATTTTGTAATAAATCATTCAGAAATCTATCAATAAATGTTTTAATGCATTTAATAACTTCATCAACGTTTTGGGCCTTCATTTTGAAGAGTTTTTCAGAGCGGACTCCTCGTCCGTGTTGGCGTCATAATAATGAGTGTCCGTGGTTGAGGGTTAACACCATTAGATTTCTTTTCTTGAGGTTATTTAAAATCACAGGTCACCACAATTTCTGTAAACAAAAGTTTGCACATTGTGAAGCGGGCTTAAGGGTATCATTTACAATTCTAACAGCAGGTAGTCTCAGCAGGGGTTATCTTATAGAAGGACTGTAGAATGAATCATTACACTAAGCACGTTTTAGAAAATAGGTAATTTACGTTGCTTACTTAATTTTTTCTTTAAAGAATATATTTGAAGGTATCGCTAATTAAACACCATAGCTCGATTAATTATCGAATCAAAATTTTGTTTAGGAAATGTTTACAAAATAAAATTAGAAATAATTTTGATTTAAAAAACGTCTACAAGCAATAACTTTTAAATTAAATCAAAAAACTAAACATGGTTATTTGGGTTGACTGATTATTACTTATTTTTAAATAAATCTAACCTACTAATTATTGTAAGTTATTAAAAAAATCATTAAACTCTCTATTCATAATATTTAGTCCTTACAAAATGTATATTTTATGACGTTTCATTTTTTCTGTAGTTAATATAAAAAGTGAAAATAAAAACTAAGGCAATTCTTATTGTCAACGTATATATTTAGTTTTTGACAAGAATTTATTACATAATTATAATTAAGATACCAAGTTATAGTTTAAAATTAAATGAAAACTTTTTTTTAAATAAAGGTATTACTATATAAATAAATATAAGAAATCAATAATGGGTGTGACCTCCATTATTATTGATACATTCTTGGAGGCGTCTGCTCATTGACGCTATCAAGGTATCAATATAATTAATATTAATCGTTTCCCATGCGGTATCAATGGCTGCAATTAGTGCATTACGGTTTACTGGTATAAAATTTGGCCCTTGTTGTCTTCGGATAACAGCAAGTATTCGAGCCCAAACATTTTCGATAATGTTAAAATCTGGGCTTTTTGCTGGCCAGGGTAACAGCTCCAAGTTATTTTCTGTATCCAATTGCGCACAACCCGCGAAGTATGAATTGGGGCGTTGTCCTTTAACAACAAAAATACATTATGAAAATGTTAATTCAACAGATCCCGAACTATTTTTGGAGAAAGTATAGTGAAATAAGAATACTTACTTGTTGGAAAATATAATCTTCGTCTGGATAAAATACTTCGACTGAAGGTTTCATAATGATTTCCAAAATATCTAAATACGCAGCAGAATCAAGACGTCCATCGATAGCTCAACAAACTTATGGACCCCGCGCGCACAAACAGCACAAACGTTCCGTTTGTTGTTCGGATTGTGGAAATCATAAAAGATCGTTTGTCGTTCTGTTTGACTTTCGGTTCGTTGTTATGTTTGTTGCTCGGTTTGTTGTTCAGGTGTGTACGAAGCTTTACAACTTAAGCAACAATTTTTTGGCGAATAAAGATTAGTTTGTGATGTAATATTAGAAACACAAATTTATATCATATCAAATTTATGACAACTTAAAAACCAAGAACGTGTATGTTATTGCTAAGAAATTATTAAGGAAAAAGCGCAATTGCAGTGTAAATATTTATAATTAGATATTTTCGAAAGTTTATAAGTCCTCTATTGTAATCTTAATACTTAAAAGAAAATCCTGTCCATTAGCATTATAAGGAAATGGCTTTTACTTTATGAATAAGTTTCAATAACAATAGAATATCCTTGCTTGTTTAATTTACTTCCTTTGAGTCATATTGCTCTAAGGGTTGTTACATTGGTCATTAGAAGTATGTAATAAATAAACAATTACCTACTGTTTGAGAAGGGGTAGTGTGAACCAATAAATAAAGTAAGAAATGTAAATTCCATTTTAGTTTAAAATTTCAAGTGTTGTGAAAATGCCACCTCATCTCGGTGCTGATTTGAAAGCGCGGATTGTTTCGAAATTAGCGGCGGGCGTAGCGTGCGTGAAATTTCACGTATGTTAGATATACCAAAAAGCACCGTAGGGCATTACTGAGTAAAATGGAATCTTAAACACACTTTGAAAGAGCCATCGGAAGTGGTAGACCTAAAGTATCTACACGTGCTCAAGATCTCGAGTTGTTTCATTACGTAACAGAACAACCATTTGCTACATACTCCAGGGCTATAGCAGATACACATTTTCCCGGATGCCGTATAACTGCACAAAAAGATTAAAGGAGATGGGAATAAAGAAGTATAATGCTGCTGCGAAAGAAGTTCTCAGTGACGAAAATATGAGACGTCGTCTGGAATTTGCAAGGCGATATGTGAACGAACCTTGGAATTTTGGAATCGAGTGATTTTTAGCGACGAAAAAACGTTCAATAGCCGCAACGATGGACCACTAAAAGTTTTTAGAATGGAAGGAACTCGTTACGAAAATAATCACATATGTCCTAAAAACGAAGGTTATTTTTCTGTAAATGTGTGGGGTTGGGTTAGCGCGCGGGGTCCATGAGTTTGTTGGGCTATCGATGGACGTCTTGATTCTGCTGCGTATTTAGATATTTTGGAAATCTATTATGAAACCTTCAGTCGAAGTGTTTTATCCAGACGAAGATTATATTTTCCAACAAGTAAGTATTCTTATTTCACTATACTTTCTCCAAAAATAGTTCGGGATCTGTTGAATTAACATTTTCATAATGTATTTTTGTTGTTAAAGGACAACGCCCCTATTCATACTTTGCGGGTTGTGCACATTGGATACGAGAAAATAACTTGAGCTGTTACCCTGGCCAGCAAAAGCCCAGATTTTAACATTATCGAAAATGTTTGGGCTCGAATACTTGCTGTTATCCGAAGACAACAAGGGCCAAATTTTATACCAGTAAACTGTAATGCACTAATTGCAGCCATTGATACCGCATGGGAAACGATTAATATTAATTATATTGATACCTTGTTAGCGTCAATGAGCAGAGCCTCCAAGAATGTATCAATAATAATGGAGGTCACACCCATTATTGATTTCTTATATTTATTTATATAGTAATACCTTTATTTAAAAAAAAGTTTTCATTTAATTTTAAACTATAACTTGGTATCTTAATTATAATTATGTAATAAATTCTTGTCAAAAACTAAATATATACGTTGACAATAAGAATTGCCTTAGTTTTTATTTTCACTTTTTATATTAACTACAGAAAAAAATCAAACGTCATAAAATATACATTTGTAAGACTAGGGGAGCGTGGGGAATGAGGACCAGCGGGTAACGACCACACAATTTTTAACTTTGGTGAAATCTCAAATGGTAGTGCTAGACACCTCTGTGTGGACGGATTCTAGTATATAACCACAGCATAGTGTTTCTATTGGAACTGTAATACTACTACAAAAATCGGTTGGTGTGTTGATGTTGCTTAGTGCTTCTAATTTTCTTACTGAATCGCCGAAGGCATAGAAACAAAAGTACAAGTGTTTTATTGATGAGAAGTTATATTAAAGGTATGTAAACAATGTATTTTACGAATTATAGAATAAAACTTTCAATTCTTTCAATGGAAAAATTCTAACTACAAGAAATAGTTTACACATGTGACTGCGGGTAATTGCACTAAAATGCGTTGGGCAATGGCGACCGTATTGGTCGCAATTACCCTTACAGCATTAGCATCATAGTACCTTCTTATCACTAGGTTTGTTTTTCATTTTTGATTTCCAGGATGCCCCGTCACTACACGCGTAAGACCCAAAAAGCGCAATGGACTCAAGAGAATCTAGAACAGGCTATTGCTGCTGTACAATCTGGCACACAAATCCGTTCTGCAGCTAGAAGGTTTGGCATACCTTATTGCTCTTTACAAACCAGATTGCGGAAAAAGAAAATAATACAGCAAAGCCAAGAATGGGGCGAAAATCAATTTTTCTGATGAACAAGAGAAGGGAAATCGCTGATCATCTAAAGATGTTAGCTAAACTGTTTTTATGGGTTAACTCCTAGAGAACTGCGTCAGGCAGCATTTCAATACGCAGAAAAAATAAGATTAGCCATAACTTCAATAGAACCTCAGATTGCGGGAAGAGAATGGTATTATAATTTTATGACCAGAAATCCTACCATTAGTAACATAAAACCTGAAGGAACTAGTGCTATGGAAGTGACTTCTTTAGCCGTTGAAGTGGGCCCTTTTTTTTTGAACGCCTTGAAATATTAATGGCAAAATGGAAATTTCAACCCGGAAAAATTTTTAATGTTGATGAGACGGAATCTCAATGTGCAGCAACCTGAAAATATATTAGAAAGAAGGTCAAAAAGAATTGGTGCAGTAACAAGTGGAGAAGGGGAAAAACTGGCCCACCATAATTTGTGCTATGTCAGCATCAGGGAGAATTATATCCCTATGTTTGTTTTCCCCAATTGGCAAATGTCACCACATTTGCAGAAAGATGGTCAGCAGATGCTATTTACGGCGTCTCAAAGAATGGTTGGAGTAATGAAACCCTCTTTCTGAATGGCTTCCAACATTTGCTTATTAAGTGAAGCCTGCTGAAGAACCAGTTTTGCTGATTCTTGTCAATCACTGTAGCCATATCTCAATTCAGATATATGATTATTGCAAAACTAATGGCATCATAATGTTATCAATTCCTCCTCATACGTCCCCAGGGTCCAACCTTTGGACGTAACATTTTGGACCTTTTAAAAAAGCATTCATAAAAATGCGATTTATTTCTTAAATCTAATAAGTTTCAAAAAAATTACACACTACGACATGGCATTATTATTTAATCGGGCCTACTCCAATGTGGCAACAATTGAAAAGGCTGTTTCAGGTTAAGGCAACAGGTATCCTTCCAATAAAACTGGTGTGTTTGGTGAAAGACTTCCTTCCAGCTGATGTGTTGCTGGAACAGGATCAAGAAAATCCTAACAAAAATAACATTAATGATATTCATTTTAAAATACAACAGCACCCATACCAGTTGAAGACCAGCGGTACCTTCCCCGTCGGCCTCATTTCAAGATATCTCTCACTACCAACACAGATCAACGTCCAAAAATCCAAAAATTCTTCGTCAAAAACAACATTCAGAAATTCTAACTGCAACTCCCATGAAGCTTAAGTATTACTTGATAAAGAAGATAGAAAAAGACAAAGAGACAATCCAAAAGAACTGCAAAAGAAGCTAAAACAAAGGCATACACCAAACCGAAGAAAGTCAGAAGAGAATCCTTTGATTCATCAGAATCAGAAGATTTTGACGAAAACCAACTTGTTGATGATGATAGCCCTTGATGACATAGGAATAATGATGAGGTACCATGCTTAGTGTGTGAAGAATATATGGCAAAAACTGGAAACATGGTACCGATGCAGAAGTTGCACGGTCGTTGGGCTCCATCGCGAGATGTAGTGGTGCTAACTCACCAACAGACTACTGCTGTGACTTCTGCGCCATGGCAAAACCAAATGTTCGACGTTCAAATTTTAATTTTTGATAATTTGTTTATTTTAGTTTCATGTTACCTATTAATAAAAAGTATTTTAAGTAAATTTGTATTGTGTTTGTAACTACCTACACCTTGGTCGTAATTACCCCATACATGCAGGTAATCTGACCCAAGAGCATATATAAAGTTTGAATTTTTTCTTCAAAAACGTAAACTGCACACTGAGATTTATAGGCAATATGAAAAAAAACTTAACGGAGTGTTTGCATGTCATGCAAGTAAAAGTAAAAAGATTTTGAAATTACGAACAATTTTAACTAGATGGTCGTCATTCCCCACGCTCCCTAAATATTATGAATAGAGATTTTAATGATTTTTTTAATAACTTACAATAATTAAGAGGTTAGATTTATTTAAAAATAAGTAATAATCAGTCAACCCAAATAACCATGTTTAGTTTTTGATTTAATTTAAGTTATTTGCTTGTAGACGTTTTTAAATCAAAATTATTTCTAATTTTATTTTGTAAACATTTCCTAAACAAAATTTTGATTCGATATTAATCGAGCTATGGTGTTAATTAGCGATACCTTCAAATATATTCATAAAGAAAAATTAAGTAAGCAGCATCATTACCTATTTACTAAAAACGATGCTTAGTGTAATGATTCATTCTACAGTCTTTCCTATAAGATAACCCCTGCCCAGTACCTGCTGTTAAATTGTAAATGATACCCTTAAGCCCGCTTCACAATGTGCAAGTTTTGTTTACAGAAATTGTGGTGTCCAAGTTTTAAATTTCATGAGTGTACTTGATGATTCAATAAAAAACTTACAATCAAAACACTAAAAACTGTGTTTTCTATTTAATTCAAATCTTGCGTTAATTTTGGGACACTCTTTGCATGCATATAAAAAATATTTAATAGAAAACCAAAAATATAAAAAAATAAACAAGAAAAAGTTCATCAAAGCAAACAAGGCAAAATGTCTTTGGAAAGATGAACAAATACAATCTCTAACTCCACTACTATTTAACTGTTTTCGACAAAACAACTCTAAAATTTTATATAGGGCTATAAAACTAATTACCTAATAAACATGATGGTAAAAAGCAACATAGCAACGTAAAAACAGATAAAGGTATTTTAATAATTTAGAATATAATACAATTTCAATGTAATTC
The DNA here is from genome assembly GCA_030710515.1 of Abscondita cerata. Taxonomy (NCBI): domain Eukaryota; kingdom Metazoa; phylum Arthropoda; class Insecta; order Coleoptera; family Lampyridae; genus Abscondita; species Abscondita cerata. The sequence continues at coordinate 146,438 of JALBCR010001684.1, read as the reverse complement.
TTGAAAAACTATCAACAATGGGCGAGTTAATAAAATTGCTAACAGCTAATGAATATTTGTCTAAGCAAATGCAAAAAAGCGCAAAACAAAATGAAAGCAATCGTTAATAAATTTAGAAAGTATTAAAAAATACAACATCTATAAATTAAAGAAGAAACATGGAATGCAACAAAAAGCACCACAAAAATACAATGACAATAGAATATATGTAAATTATGTAACCAGACTGTCATTAACTGCGATAATTTACAAACCTGATTATTTGTTTCACTCAGAATTCTACATTGCTCTAAAACTAGTAAATATGTAAAAGCGTATAGAAAATGTGGGGACATTATCCCCGAAAAAAATAAAATGAATGTCTAAAGAGCGTATAGAAAGTGATAGAAAAAAGAGTTGTTAAAATTTTCGTTCCGGAAATCGCCGCTTAACATCCACATTTTATTTAAGATATAAGAAATAAAATGTTTGAGTACATTTCTAAAAGTGAAATTATTATTCCAAAATGTAATTTCCCCACAATAAGAAGAAACCTTTTCCACAGACAGAAAGTATAATTTAAATAAGATTTACAAATACGAATGTACGTAAGAAAAGTAGTCCGAATTTTTAATAAACCTATAACAAAGTCAAGAACCTCTTATGTGTTTTACGGCACGATATCGACCGTCTGTATGCACGAAGATTTAGCATATGAAACGAAAAGTTTTTAAATTATGTATCAAACATTGCCTCGTCGAGGTTCTCTGTTGCAAGCATTTGTTATACAAACCAGTAATTTGGTTATTAGTACAGCTAACCGTAAATCGGTATTACAAAAGCTATAAAAGAAAATGTTGTAGACGGTTGGAGATACAAACGCTGATAGGTTAAGATTATATACTCAGAGTTTATGTATACATCATACGAACAAAAAGGTCCATATAATTGTGCTTACCTATGTTAGTTTATAACTTAATTATTTACCTAAAAATACTAATAAAACTTTAAAACAGAAAATTTCTATATATTGAAATAGGTAAATTTCATAATTACAACTGAAACCCAAATTCCACTGATTAAGAGTAACTATACTTTAAATCTAGAAGAGATCAAATTAAAGATTGAAAAGCGTACAATGAGCGTATATTGGCAGTTCGAACTTTTAATGCGGTAACAAAGAGTAGGAAGACGGTGGTGGTAATATACGGACCAAATGACAAGAAAGAAAATAAAGACAAATTTTGGAACGATCTAACAGAATTTATAGGACAAGTGGAGATATTTTAAGAACATAGTGATAAATACAGCAGAAGAGATATGCGTGAATAGCAAGGAAGAAAAATAATAAGAAACACACACACATGGTGGTGGACAAAGGAAATTCAAATTCAAAAAAAAACAAAGAAGCATAGAAAAGTTACTTTATTGTACGTAAGACTGGAGAAAAAATACAGGAAATATAAACAAAAACGAGAAACGACTAAACAACTGGTCCAAAATGCGAAAGAAGAACAATGGAAAACTTTTGGAGAAAAAATGGAAAAAGATATAAAAGGAAACCAAAAACTATTCTATATAACATTAAAAAACTTTAAGAACAGAGGCAACACTAACACAATAAAAATAATAAAAGGAAAAAACGGAGAAATTATAACAGAAGAAAAAAACAATAGAAAGATGGAAAGAACACTTTGAAGAATTACTACAATGAGCCACAAAAGGAAAAGATATTGAAAATGTCGAAATAGCAAAAGAACAGAGGAACAAGAGATATGGATGGAAGAACTTGAAGTAATAAAAGATCTAAAAAAACAGGAAAGCAGCTGGGTGCGACAGAATAACGGCGGAAATGATGAAGAGTATAGGACAAAATGGCGTGAACCACTACTAAAAAGTATCTACAACAAAGTGTGTGGATAGATGAAGAAGTACCAAAAAATTGGACGACAGCGTTAATAGTACCAATTCACAGTCTCTAAATCATTAACCTCCGAAACCAAAGAACAGAAAACAACGACAAGTGAAAAGTCGAGTTATGTAGTAAAGATGTATCCATTACTGATTCTATATACGTTTTTTAATGTAGTCTAGAAATTTTTTTTTTGTTAATTTTCAGTCTAATAGGTAATTTTCATAGTACCAGGTGTTCGTCTGATCCTATGTTGACAAATGTCTAACTTTGTAAAGTAACGTAAACTAGGTTTAAGGTCTACTAAATTTCCAAAACCTGCGTCAAAAAGAAAAACCGATTCATCGTTTTTGGAAAATATTGATTAACCGAAAACATTGATTAATCGGTACCTACTTCTCAAAAAACGTATATTGTAAAATTAGTTTTTTAGAAATCGGTTTTTAAAAATTAGTTTTTAAACCGTTTTTTATAATCGATTTTTAAAATCATTTAAAAAATTGTTTGACCAACTTGTAATAGAAGGACTTTAGTAACCTTTCATTTCCCTTTGATAGAGATTTAGTTAGAATATTCCAGCCAGACTAGCGGTGCCAAAATGTTGCTTCACCTGTTGGATTCTCTTTGCTAACGATGTAATGAATTGATCGGCATTTGTTTTGTATCAGGCTCCATTCAAAAAAAGCCAACAGTGAATCGCCAATCAAGAAATGAACAGAAGTCAGAAATGCAAGGTCATTGGGGTCATTGCTTATACAGTGACCAGCAGGGGATTTGGCAACAAATGGAAAAAATTTTGTAATTAAGATATCCAAAGTAATTTTTTTTGTCAGTAGATGAATTCAGCACACGAAGATCAAAAACATTATGACAAATGTCATGTGACCACTGTCAAGGTGGCAAATTTAAAAAAATTTCCTTAAATATGTAAAAAGTGAGGTTAGATGACAAGATTTTGAAAAATACCTAAAAGAAAAATTGTTCAGAATTAGATTATACGTCTATGTGCAAATTTTCAAAAAAAAAAAATAACGATTTTTTTATGTAAATATCAGTTTTCCACCATTTTTTCGGAAATATTGAGAAAACAAAATTTTTGCGCGTTTGATTTGCATAAAACACAATAAAACCAACAACTAAAGATCTTAACAAAATTGGATTAGACAGAACCAAATAAAAAAGTAAGGGTCTCTATTTAAAATAAGAAAGTTAATGGTTATCTCCGGTACTGCCACCAAGTGCGTTAACTGCGATTAATGTTTTATAAAAAACCCATATTTTATTAAGTTTGTTTATGAGTTCATGACTCAAATTATTACTGCAGATTTTGGTAAAACAATTTTATATAAATTCTTTTTTAAAATAAATCTTTAAAGATCGATTTTAACAACAAAACCATTTTTTGTTTCGTAGGCCTGAAGCATGGACATATGTTACTGAAACGTATGTAGTGTAATTATTATATAGAATTTATAGTAATTATACGAATGGCAATTCAGTGATTATTAAACTTCAAATTATAATATACATTTACTAAATAGTTTTTTAAAAAAGATATCTTAATCTTGCTAAATTATATATGCAGTGTAAATAGCTAAATGTTTACTATGATATACAATTTTTGTTATACTTCTTCATAGTGTCGTTATAAATGAATATTGTACTATAATATGTAATTGGCAATATAAAAGTAAGAGATATTTTAGGAAAGCGTGAGCTTAGTACTTGCAAAAAATTGCCGTCTAGATTTTAAAAGTAGGCTTGTCCCACACTTTTACTTTATACATTACTAAATTTGCTAATTCAGGTATTTTCAAAAATATGAATTTTTCACATCTTTTAATCCCCTGTTAAATTTATATTAAATTGATGAAAAAACCAAAACCAGTAATAATTAACAAATATGTATGTGTTTATAAATACAAACAGCTTATTATTTAAAAAATTTTTATTCTAATATGTTGGAAGACCCGGCTGTACTACAGGAACATTCTCAACATGGCGCGTATTAGAAATTGGTAATTAGTAGTTTTTATATCAAGGCTTGTAAGTTTTTAACCACAAAAATCCCCTGTCCCAAATTTTAGGACCATATTCAAATTTATTCATAAAATATAGCCAAAAAACCAAAAAAAAAAAATAAAAAATGTTTAACATCCTGTAGGTCGTAAACGAAGCGTTTCCGGACCTGGTTTATATAAACTTTTTTTTTTATTTTTGGGTCTACAATTACTACGCAAAATTTGTCCGTAGAGTTACTGTATATATTACAATTTGGAAGTTTAGTAAACACTAAGTTGTCATCCGCAAAATTACTTATTAGCATACTGCAACGTTAAAGACTTTTACTTTAAATTTTATTTAAAAATTTTGTATTTTGCTAATCTGCAAAATAATAGCTCTTTCTCTCAGAGTAAATTTTTAGTAAGTCGTTTTGCAATTATAAAAACTTTTATGCTCATTTGAAATCCTTATTAGAAATAAGTTTTATTTAGCTAAACAATGCTTTTTAAGAATTTTGCTAATCCCATCCTACCACTTCGTCAATTAAAACACGACGTACACAAAAAAACATTTATTAGCACACAATTTTCAAATTTAAATAAACGTGCGGTAAACCTTTATACGCACATGCGCACGAATTTCTTATTACATTATCCACGTTTTGCGCATTCGCTGAAAGTTAACGCATGGTAAGTGTGAACTGTGTTCCAGCATTTGCTTCCCTTTGGACTTTTTTATGTTATCGAAAGATGACCCCTTTGGTGATGCTTGCCGGAGCTATTCTTATTGACAAGGACCCTCAACCTTACTGACTCGTAGTACTCATAGACATTTTCAATACCTACAATCCTTTTGATTCCTTTGCGGCACTAGTTGCGTTTCCCTAGCCTTCGATGAGTATTAAATTTAATTTTATTTTATTATTGTTACTTCCGAAGTACAAAATTAACTTGCCCTCTTTTCTATTTATTTTTTATTCTCAAACGACGTTCTTATTAAGCGGACGTTTTCAAGAAGAAAGAGGCGCCTGTGTTCGTTTCTTTACATCAACTTTGTAGAATTTTGAATGTCTATTGTTTTAACAGCCAAAAACGGTCATTTTAAATGAGAATTAACGGCTGGATTTTTACCGTCATCTATTGATATTATAACTTAATGTATCTTCTTTTTATCGGTTAGAATACTAGTAATTTCCCCAGATTAATTACATCTGGATTAATTAATCTTTATGAATATTCTTCGTTGATTTGATTCTTCTTCCTTATTCAGCGGCCTCTTGTCGCAAAATTCCTTGCTCCTTAAAGATATTTTGATTTTAATTTTACCACAAATCTAATCTGAAATTATTTTCGTTTTAATTGATTTTATTCTTTTAATCAACTTCGCGGAGTGTTTTCACTCTCGACTTAAGGCCTGTTGATGCTTTAACACAAATGTACAACGTCCTGATCCTTGCTCTTTTTTTTATGACTTCATACTCTTAATGACCTTGACATAATTATTAAATTCCAATTTCTATTATTAAATCTAATTATCTACATAGGTGTTGGTGCCGGATTCGAGTTTTGTAGCTGCTAATTGTTTACATGGAAGTGTTATTTACAATGGAACTAGAATAATTAACTCTATTTCCAACCTGCTTTAAAATTCTATATAAACCACATGTGCAATGGAACAATTATTTACAAATATGGGTGACTACGGAAAATTTAGCGTAGTGGCTCGAATACGGCCAGATTGCGCTCGACCGTTTGCGCTCTTACCTGAACTCGACCAGTTTGCGCTCTGCGATTTAATTATAGAAATTTGAACCTACCCTATTGTCTCCGATCGACCGATTTGCGCTCTCTTGTAATATAATAGTTATTTGTATACCTAGGCCGAGAAATACCTTAATTCCTTATAGAAAGTATTTTAACTAAAAGGCGTTTTTCCCCGATCGCCGTTTCCCTCCGATCGCACTGCCCCCCTTGAACAATTTTTTGTTTTGTTTATAAAGAAAAAAACTGTAATAACTGTAACCTACCAACCAACACCGTTTACCCCCGATCTCACATGAAAACAACTTAAATCTCGATAATTTCAAAATGTTTATAGTACAAGAGAGGCGCAAATCGGTCGATTGGAGATAATAGGGAAGGTTTAAATTTATATAATTAAATTGCAGAGCGCAAACTGGTCGAGTTTAGGTACGAGCCTGCAAAACGGTCGAGCGCAAACCGGCCGACACCGATGGATCAAGCGTAGGAATTCGATAGAGGAATAAAGATAACATCGCATTCCATTACTGAATAGTCACCAGTACAACTTAATGACTATTAATTCTATATGGCGAATTACAATTACTAAATACTTTTTCTGACATTATAGCTACTGCATAAACAAAATTACAATAATTATTATTGAATCATTGGATATTCAATTTTGATAATTTTGATTAAGTTAAAATGACTATTTAGTTCTAAAGTTTAGTCATTGTAAGCTAATACAGCAGGAATGCCATCGATAGATTATAGAAAAACTGTACATGGGAAAAAATTTGAAAATTTGGTAGTATACTAAGGCGTTGACGGGGTAGTTCCGCTAAAATATTTTAAGAAGGTGACACTTTCGGTTATACCGGAAGTATGTGTCAACTTTGCTTATTTTAAATAGAATACCCTATATATTATTCTATTTTTTGAATTTTTGCCTAAATTTGCATTTAAAAAAAATGACTTTTGACGTGTTTTTGAATTTAATTTTTAATCTTTTTTTTGATCGCCCTGTATTAATTTATTATCAAAATATCGTCACAGCCTACTAAAATAGGTTCCCTGCTACAGAAAACCTATTCCAATTAAATAATAAAAGCATTAGTATAGGAAAATTTTATAATTTTGTTTAGGCCTGAAAACGTCATTTTTGACATATATGACATACATTGTTACTTGGGCATCTACAGGTCGCGCTCTCTGAATTCTACTATGATTTGTTCCATTTAATCCAATCAATATAAATCTAAAAAAAAGTTTTTCTTTTACAATTTTATTAATTTTAAAACATAGTTTTTGAAAAAGACATTGTTTGTTTGATACTTGATTGAAAATTATTATTTTGGCATCCTGAACTGCATAGCAAATTTTTCAATTGTTCATACTTGTCTTGAAACTTGATTTTTACACACAATGTAGTAGACAATTTTGTGCTCTTTCCAATGATATATCACTCGACATTTAAAATTTTACGGTTGTTACTAACTATTAAATTGATTCGTAATACAAAATAACTATATGATTAAAAATTTGGGTAATTTTGAAGCCACTGTGCAATCAACTATGGTACTTTATACAATATTGTCCACATTTTTTAATCGAGATAATCAAATTAATTAGGCAAGAATTTTAGTATTAAAAATCCGACTAATAAGACAAACTTAAAACTTAATCACTTTTTGAAACAACATCATCAAGATAAATTGTACGCAATTCATGTTAAAACTGATTAAATAACCTTTCTAGAGGATTATAAGTTAAATTAATAATTTAACTTTTAATAAATTTCGATTTACTTTTTAAACCAACACAAACAATTTTACTGTTTACGTGATCTTCGTGACTGAATAAAATTCATATTACAAATTATTAGAATTATAGTTTATTTGAAAAACAATCATGTTTAAACACGTTACTCCTAATCCTTTTTTAAAACTAAAAACAAAAATAAAATTTCTTTTAGATACTTTAATGGAATAAGTGCATTTACACATAAAACATCGACGAAGTAAGAAGTGCTAATGTAAAATGTCTTCATTAACCGAAACTTTTATTTCCAAGTATATAAAAATGATGGATAACGTTCTAATTAAATTCGGTCAGTATTAGAAAAAAAAACTGTCTCATGTTTTGAAACAATTTTCTCAAATATGTTCAAATAAAGATTAATGTATGAATAAGTTTCATCAATAACGAAAATTTATTACGTCTGATAAAAAATTGAAATAGATTAGTATGTCGATGCTAGTACATAAAAATGTCGTGTATAGTGAAAAAGTCTAAATATAAAAGTACTTTTGCGCACATTTCAGTAAATGCTGATGATATCGTGATTTTCTTCCAAGAGATATAAGGTCTTTCCAGCTTTGTGATCAATCATACTAGACTACGGTTCATTTTACTACAAAGTCATAAAAGTAAAATTGTATCCAATAAATTGCAGAGAAATAGAAAACACAAAGAATTTCAAAACATGATATTGGTGGTGATTTGCGCAGTTTAAAAGTCATAATTCGTACTCCATTTTTTCATACGTCAATGCACTTCGATTGCGACACTTTACTTTATACAGTGTTTACTAACAAAACTAAAAAAATATTTTATCGTGCACTTTGATTTTAAATGGAAATTGGTTTCGAAAATTATATATCTACAATCGCTCGAGTCAAAGACGTAAAATTTTAAATTGTATTGTGCTCGATAAAAAATACCAGAATAGGTAATTTAAACCGCAAGTTGGATAGAAATCTGATTTTAATACTAAAATTTCTTTATATGCACCAATAAATATCTCACTTTAGTGTCATAAAAGTTGACGACAATGGTTTGAGGGAGAATTTTATAAGACAGAAGTTCGAGGCTTGGAAACAAAACGAGAAACGAAGAAGGATAAGAGGAACACGGGGTCGAACTGTAAATTCGGGTCGGAAAAAGAATTTTATTGGGGTTGGGAACAGATCACCGATCCCAAAGTTTGTTTTTCAAGTCCAGTTATGTTTTTATGAAACATTCATTCTTGAAAGTGCTTTACGTGACAGGAAATTACGACGAAGAGAGGTTTTGAGAAATAAGACGTCTAATGTGTTTGGTTTATGTTAATAATACAACATCAAATAAAATATTTTTGAGAAAGAGCCTGTGATAAACCAAATAAAAAAATCTTTGTTCAATAAGAGATTAAAAGGGATCTTTTAGTGCAAGTTCCATAAAATAATTAAATAATAATTTAGAGTGAGATTTATTAGGTAAATTATACAATTGTAAAGTATAGTTATTTCGCAGACAAACGTTGAAAAAGCAATTGAGATGTGAAACTGAATGCAGCGACAGCTTGAAAAATGTAAGATTTTATCTATTTGTTCATTTCTAGAAAAGATTAGTTTTACGAAATCCTAAACGCATTTGCAGAGAACGGTAATAAGAAAACGGGATAAAATGTAGAATAATGGTGGTTACGTAAGCGTAACGATAGATAACCGTGCAACTATGCTGTAAATGGCCTGCAAACCTGATTTAAAGTATATTTTCTAGGTATTCTATTATTTCTTTTACTAAAACAAAACATTCAAGATCTTTTTGTTTAATTTTTACAGCGTTCATCCATAACTTTTAATTAACTTGCATTTTTTTACATAATAGAACCCATTTTTATTTGGTTATTTCTGAAATAAGTTCAAACTTTATAACAACTAAAATGGTAACTAACTTTGAGACGCCGTAACCGTGCTGACTTTTTGTTTCAGAATTCTTTATATTCTTCTTTATGAAATAAAATCTTCTATTTCTTATTTCGTTTTCAGATTTTTGTTATTTTGTTTCTAGTTAATTGTAAAATTATTTTTGTAGTTTGTTTACTGTTTAAACACAACAGCCTAACAATACTTGTAGGATCAATTAATTAGATAAAATTTTGATACAGTCTCATAAATAATCATATACATTACAAAATGCGTAAGGGAATTTCTTTAATAAAAAAAGAAGTGCTAACATTTTATAATTAAAACAAAATAGAAAAACCGAGTAATATGACGAACGTACCTTGGATACTAGAAGCCATACATAAACTCTGCATAGGGTAATTCCGGGTGAGATGACTCCTTTGTCTATTTTTCCAACATATTCAAATTTCCCGCTGTAGTTGCTAGTGTATGAAGTTATGTTCAAGACGCGAACGCGACATCGGTTAGTGCAGGTTTATTCCATAAATTAGGTAAGTTATTGATGATAATATGATTTGCTACCACCAGAAACTTTTGGGTGCTGTTTAATTTGTAATTGATTTATGTTTTCCGAAAGAAAAATCATTTTTGTTGATATAATGTGTTAATGTGGCACCAAGAGGTTAGGTTTCCATTGGCGGGCTTGTATTTTGCCGAACTCTTATTGAAAAAACAAGTGGGCCATCTCTCCCGCACAATCGGGTTAGATGGCTCTGTATTCTAGGGATAGTTGGCCCATTTAAAAACTAGGTATTCAGTTGTTACTCCACATCATTATATGATGGGGAGTTATGCAGCGGTTTCTAAACTGAAAATTTTGACTCCCTTTTTTTAGTATGAAGCAAAAAAAAAATTTTGTTCTTTAGGCCGGCCGGCCGTCCGTCCGTATGTAAACAAAATTACGACTAAACCACCAGTTCGATTTTCATGAAACTTAGCATGTAGGTGTTATTTATAATTTACAAGATTTGATTAGTTTTGGGAATAATCCATTGAGCCAAAACAGCAGATTACCTACATAGATTTTCTTATTTTAGATTATTTTCAAAATATTAATTTTTTAAATATTTCGTTAAATAAATGTTGTTTGTAATTCATTTCTACACAACTTTTATTTAAACTATTTTGGATCTGACAAGTAATTACTAAATATGGTTATCACGTGACATTAATTGTTTTAATTATATCTCCAAAAGTATTAATGGTGGAAAAAAGTTATAGAAAGAAATTTATTGTAAATTACATTATGTAGGTATAAGTTTTGTTTGAACTTTTTTTTTCTACAACGCAAATTTCGAGCAACATTTTTTTTTCAAATCGAATTTTCTATATATATATATACTCTTGTTTTATTTTTTTAGCAACATGCCGACCGAATATAAACGAAAACAAAACAATTGCAGAGGGTTATGGACACAAGAAGCACTTTTGAATGATACTGAAGCAGTTCGAAGTGGCAGAATGGGTGTCAATGCTGCTTCCAGAAACTTTGGTGTCACGGCTCCTACTTTGAGAAGAAGAAATAAAAATAATGACTTATCAAAAAAGCTTTAGGACCTTCTTCAGTGTTAGGAAATGCGAACGAGGAAAACTTAAAACTCACATCATTAAGCTCCAAAGTTCGGTTTTGCACCAACCCGCGAAGATGTACGATCGATGGCATTTCATTTGGCAGAAAATTTGGGCATAAAGCATACATTTAATAAGAACAAAGAACTAGCAGGTTATGACTGGCTCAATATGTTTTAAAACGCCATCCTGACCTAAGTGTTCGAAAATCAGAAGGGGTTTCACTTGCCCGCTGCCAAGGCATGAACAAGGTGGAAGTTCAGTCATATTTCCAGCTTTTAGAAAAAATTTTGCTTGAAAATGATATTATGAACAAGCCATCAAATATTTTTAATATGGACGAAACAGGATTGCAATTAAATAATAAAACCGGATTTGTCATTGCCCAAAAGGGTTCCAAAAATGTTGCAGCAGTTACTTCAGCAGAAAAGGGAAACTATCACCGTTATTTCCTGCTGTAATGCAGAAGGCTCCTTTCTTACCACCTGCTTGTATTTTTAAAGGCAAAAACAAAAATCCGAATTTGAAGATGGAATGCCTCCCGGTTCGGCTGTATATATGAATCAAAAGTCTGCTTATATTAGCACCGATTTGTTTTTGAACTGGTTGAGAACACATTTCGTCCCTAGGAAGCCAAATGGAAAAGTTCTTTTGATTTTGGATGGACACGCAACACATTGCAACTCCGTTGAAATGCTGGAATACGCGGATGCTTGTGGAATAATATTGCTGTGCCTTCCAAGTCACACTACGCAATTTTGCAACCATTAGACCAAGCATTTTTAAAAGTTTAAAATCAAACTATGCCAAAGCTTGTAATTTGTATATTAAAACAAATCCAACTAGAAAAATCAACAGAATGGTATTTGGGAAACTTTTAGCAGATGCATGGTCCAAATCAGCCACGGTAGAGAATGGGGTCTCAGCGTTTAAGGCAACTGGAATCCATCCATATAACCTAACGCCATTCCAGAGTATGCCTTCTTGAATGATGAATCTGAACTTAGACAACATTTGCCGGATGCTGTAGAAGAAAACATGGACGAAATTATTGAAGAACGCCCTTCGCCTGGTTCATCACAATCAGCTGTTAATGAAAATGAAGTAACTCCTACCAAAGATACACCAGGGACAATGTTGAATAAAATAAATCCTGTTCCTAGTAGGGTCATGTGGTGTTCAGGAAACCAGAAAACGTAGTAAACAGGTAGCAGCAATTTTAACCTCATTTGACAACATTGGAAATAGAAAAATCGTAGAAGCAAAAAAACATATGCTAGAAGAACGTAAAGTGGCTAAACTAGCAAAACGTGATAAAGATTCGAGCAAGAAGTCCAAACTTAAAAGTTGTAGATGAGTCGTCTTCCGATGAAAATTCTGACTTTGTTTCCCAAGAGTCTGATGATAGTCCTGAGGATGACGACACTGCTGAATGCGTGGGATGTGGAGAACAGTACTCCTCTACATCGAAACAAGACGATTGGATTAAGTGTATGAACTGTGAAAAATGGTTCCACGATGGATGCTCAAAATTTATGAATATTTGCCATTCTTGTGGAAAAGTTTTAGCTTTAAAAAAATAAAATGTAGTTCTATTTTCTTCCAAATATTAGCTTTCTATTGGGCCATAATACCCTAAGTAGTGGGTCATCTCACCCGGACAATCCGGGATAGATGGTCTCTATGCAAGGGTTGCAATTTATTTGTGTTTTGCAAAAATGTATGACATTTTCTGTATTTTCCCATTAAAATACCATTTTATAATGTTTTTACTTTTACAAATATTTTTTCTGTCTGGATACCACTCAAATTTACAATTTCCTAATTAAAAAAAAAAGTGGGTCATCTCTCCCCGACTTACCCTATAAAACTTATTTACAGATTACAACCTAAGAACGTCTTCTAATATACCTTTTCTTTACAATCTGGATACTTTTGACTGTAATTGTTATTTATATTGCAACAATAATTATAACACGTTACAGTTATTTACGATAGAGTGTAGAAAGTAGGATTTTACGACGCGACAGCTTTGATTGATTAACGAGCCCGAAGAGCGAGTTCCTTATTAGCTAGACCGCCGTAAAATCATTTAAATCAAATCACACAAAATTTGTATAATATTTTTGGCCGACAATCATCATCAAAAAGTAAAAAAAGAACAAAATTATTTCTACTGATTTTAAATAGGCCTGGCTGTTTAACCAATTTGACATACACCACCTAATATATGTCAGTTTGTTTAATTGACGTATAGATGGCACCATCAATATCATCATCAACAAAAAAATTAAATGCGCCCTTATTCTGTACATTATTATTGTGAAGTATGGTGTAAAGTAATTTTTCAAAATCAATTTATCAGTTTTATTTTAAAACGTTCCCAATTAGCAGATAAATCACCCACTACTTTACCGCATAGTAGCAGTACTTTACCGCATTGTGTGTGAAAATCATATTTCAAGACAAGTATGAACAACTGAAAAATGTGTTTTACAGTTCAGGAGGCCAAGAAAGATATTGTCTAACTGTAAAAGATCTGATCAAAGATCTACTTTGGTGAAAATCAAAGGAATTACCGACATATGTATTAACAAATTAATGATCACTGGATAAGATGAAAGCAAAACTCATAAACCATTAATAGCTATTGGTTGTTTTATTCTGGCTTAATTTTTGCCTAATATAGTTTTAAAATGTTAGATTTTTTTTAAAAGTGCTTTATGCGTTTCCAAAACAAAAAGGAGATTGTTCAGTTTTCTATTCAGAATCATAATTGTTGGCAAGCAGAACAATACTGTCAACCTGCAATATTTTTTTACGTATTCTACATCAAGTGGACGGAAATCGTGAAAACTGATTCAGATTCTAATGTAAAATATCTCACCAAAAAATCGGTGAATTCTCGTAAAGCGGTTCACTTCAACAGCAGACAGCAGTTCTGATAAACAATGAACAATTTTTATACTCACCGGGAACCTGCACCCCCTATCTTTTTCACCATTTGGTTAACTAGGTCCATTTAATTACTCCACATAGTATTTATACAAATTAATTTATTCTTTGACAACTAGCTAGTATCACCTGAAATAAGTAGAGGCTTTCCCAGACACTCAACCTAGTTGGCATTCTAATGACCGGATTGGTGGCACCTAATAAGGCTACCCTCTCCACTTGTATCATGTCATTGAGGTAGCCCGCAGCAACTCCTTTTGCGAGTAACCCCACTTGAAGGAATCACGACATTGTGTCGGGCACAGGAGGTGAATGGTTAAGTAATATTTGAACTCACCAAATAATCTCTTCTGCTGCCGGTACACTTCTTACTTGCGTCTCCACTATAGGTCTACTAAAATCTCAACTTTTGTAAATTATAATAAAATAAAATCTAATATTAAAATAAATCTTGATCAATCTGTCAGTCACTCTGATAAAACCTGCCCTATATATTTTATTTCATTATTTTTTCTAAAGGAAGGCACTTGTTATAAACCAGTTATGAATAAAACAAGAATAATATATAACAAATAATTTATTGATATCAACCAAGATCTACAGTATATTTTATAACACAGTGCAATTGGTACATAAACCTTCTCGGTTTACAGTACCAGAAACACAGCAGGTTTCTTACTAAAAAGTATTACTTGCAAAAAAAAAATTTTGAAATAGCTTTAGAGGAGCGATCAAAGGTAAAACGGTTTTGGTATTAATGCCACGTTGACTAACTTGGACAAAACATCACATTTCAGCTGTATTAGAATCCGATTCAGAGTTTACTCTAAGATTTTTTTATAGAAGACCAAAAAGTAAATTAAGTAAAAATTCACCACTCTAAGACTAAAAATAAAAAACCAGATTTTTTAAAAATACAACATGTATTACAAATATTTTCGTCACCGAATATGATTATGTTGGACCGATTAAATCAATCTTGAAAAACACCAACAAACATAATACAAAGCAGTTTATAATAAAGGTAATATATTTTTAACCTGTTAACATAACGCTAATCTTAAACAACATAATTTTAAGTGATTGTAAAAACTCCCTAATTTCTTATATTTAGTTACAATTTACCACGGTTAGGCCTTCTTCTTAGGAATACGGACGATAGTAGGTGTCAGTGAAACACAGTCCTTTATTTACATCGACATGTTGGCTAACTGAGGCCAGTCTTTTTCAAAATTGCTATAAATGGATCGGTGTTCATTCAAAACTCGCATACAGCGTACCTTTTTGGTCCGTAGTATCAAGTTTTGTTAAAAACAATTAACGTCATTGATAAATAGGTACATATATAAAATTTTATAAATATGATATATAACAAAAAGTTTGCGTATACATATACAATGTCCTCAACCAGTCGAAACGTTGAGATAAATAAAAGACTGTGTTTCACTGTCTCTTATTATTGTCCGCACTTCCGTGTAACCAAACATTATTTTATTTTCTCTGACTACTAATTTGTCTGGTTTTAAAGGGAGAAAAATGCGTTTTTACAATACGATGATTTTTCATATACAATTGTATTTATTTTAAATAATTCTTTTCCTTCCTTCTTTTCTTATTAATTTTTTTAACTAACTGTTAATAATTGTTTATACTATACGAACATGTATTACCACATACAATGGATATCTTGTGGACGTCACAAACGTGAACGTCCATAAGATGCAGTTTGTTAATATTTACTGGATTTTTAGAGGCATATCTTGTGGATACCCATACTTAATATTTTCACAATGTCCACTATACAGAGTTGAACAAAAGTCTGGAAACGCTCAATTATCTCACAAATGGGAAGTACGAATTGTACAACATTTTTGGATAAGTATATTTTTGGGATACGAAGATTCCAGATTTGACATCTGCAATGTTGCCCGATTTACCGTTTTTCTGATATTATTACTAACTTTTGGTTCTTTAAATAGATCACCCGGCTATATTGTATCATTATTGAAATGTCCCCTTCAATACGAGTTCAACTGTAATGTAACACTCAATATTTGATAAAGTCAGGAAGGTGCTTAAATTAAATAAAACTGTCCGTGCAAAATAGAATTCAAGTAATTAAATCTGGCAACATTGCAGATATCAAATCTGGAATCTTTGTATCCCAAAAATATACTTATCCAAAATGTTTACATGTTGTACAATCTGTACTACCATTTGTGAGATAATTGAGCGTTTCCAGACTTTTGTTCCACTCTGTATATCTTATAAGATTATTTCTGTGGATACAGTATTTTCAATATATAGAGACATTCAATTGGTTTATCTATGACATATCAATGTAATGCATATGATAATAAAAGAAACTCAATTTAGTTTAATTGGTCAATAAACTTATTCTTAATATTCACTCAATAATTTTTTTTTCGTGTCTGTTTTAGGGTCTTTGGTTGCAAATATAAAATACGGAAGGTGATCAGTACCTTACAGTACTATGGTCAACAAAAACATGTTTTTTTTTTAAATCACCACTTGGCTTCCGGAATTAAACGTCAAACACGTCAATTTCCTGTAGAGTTTTTTCGCGTGTGTTTTTAGGGTTTTTTGGCAAATATAAAATATAAGGTGATCAGTACCTTACAGTACTCAATGGTCAACAAAAAACATCTTTTTTTAAAATCACCACTGGCTTCCGGAATTAAACGTCAAAACGTACGTCAATTTCCTGTAGATTTTTTTTCGTGTGTGTTTTTTTAGGGGTTTTGGTTGCAAATATAAAATATAGAAGGTGATCAGTACCTTATAGTACCCATGGTCAACAAGAAAAAACATGTTGTTCCTGAGAATAACCACTTTGGCTTCGGAATTAAACGTCAAAACGTACGTCAATTTCCTTTAGAGTTTTTTTTTTTTCGTGTGTGTTTTTAGGAGTTTTTGGTGCAAATATAAAATATGGAAGGTGATCAGTACCTTATAGTACTCCATGGTCAACAAGAAAAACATGTTGTTCCTGAGAATCACCACTTTGGCTTCCGGAATTAAACGTCAAAACGTACGTCAATTTCCTTTAGAGTTTTTTTTTCGTGTGTGTTTTTTAGGAGTTTTTGGTGCAACATAAAATATGGAAGGTGATCAGTACCTTACAGTATTCCATGGTCAACAAGAAAAACATGTTATTCCTGAGAATTACCACTTTGGTTTCCGGACATCAAGACCCTTCCGGATAATTAGGAAAAAATTTAAAACAAAATTTCACAAAACACAATCACATTACACACTTGATTAATATTATTACATGTGAATACTAGGATGGGTAAGGGTTGGCATATTTAGGTTTTAGTGGTTTTCCTAAACCTTGAAGTAAATGCTTTGCCAAGACGAACCATTCCACTATTGCACACGGTTTCGTCACCACACTATACAGGTTTATACTGATCTTCTGGGGCACCATACATAACACTTACATCACAATTTAATATTTAAAATGTACCATACGATTAAATAAATAACTCAATAATTATAACAAATGTTATTTTCTTGAGTTTGTCTGTTTGATAGGTTCTTGTTTATTAACGTAGATGATATCATCTGGTTCCTTTATTTACATGGAATAATAATAAATCTTAATTTTTTATGTTTGTTCTGTGTTTATTTGCCTTCAAATGTTATGTGTAGTGGATATTGATTATATTGACGAGTCACCTACCTTGATACCTCTTTTTTGTCTCCTTCAGATCATAATGGAAGCGTTTATCTTAATCTTCGTTGAAATCGTCTACGTTTTATGAGTCACAGGACCATAAAGGGCCAATAAAAATAGTAACACCTTTAGTTACTATAGAACTGAGTAAAATGTATTTAATTATAGGAAGTAAGTATTTTATGAGATGAGAGGTGGTTGTTATATTTTTCAGGTTTTAGTTACATGTCATTTTCTAGATTTTTATAAAGTGGTTGCGTTTATAAAAAGACGAAATAAACGCGTCCCCAAGAAAGCCAAGGTTCTGACAAAAAAAGTGGAAAGTTTATCATTAAAGCTCCTGACAAAGTGGTTACTTGCAAGTCATTACAATTTTTGTATATTTGGTGTTGTCGGTGGATGAGTTCTATCTCTACTGTAAATGACGTGGAGGATGGAATATATTGTTGTCACCTTACGAGAACCAAAATTTAACGACAAGGAGGTTTAAAATAACGGACGATGGGTGTAGCTTTAAACCTTGTGCTCTTTATCGAAAATATGCGGCCTTACGACCTCCAAGAAGTAAAGATTTGCGGTTGTTCTTGACGTACCGCTGTGGAAAATGTGTCGCCTTAAATGCAGGTCAAGATACTGTAGGCGCAATACCCAAGAAAATTGCTGAATATTTGGAATTAGAAGAACCGGCACTACAGGGCATTCATTTCGACGAACTAGAGCAACGATGGTGGTTGATGCAGGTGGTGATACTTTGGCTCTGAAGCGTGCAGGGGATGGAAATCAACACAAATTGCAGAAAGCTACGTAGATGATTCGATTAATAATAAGATTAAAATGGCAAAAGAATGTTTCCACTTGAAGAATCCACGCCATCCACTTCTACCGAAAATATATGCGCAAGTACAAGTGACATAACATCTTGGAAACTTCAATATTACTGAAAATCGCCACTGCACTATGATATTTAATGTATACGATAGTAATAAAACCCAATTTCAAATGTTATTAACAAATAAATCACGTTAGAGAGTTTGTCTGTCATTTCAAATTACCTATAATAAGGTAAAATATGAGGACCCTGTAAAATTTTACAGGCTAGCCAGTTATATTTTACAAGTTAGTAGCTAGTTAGAGGCATTTTCCAAGGTAACTATAGTGAGTTGATAAGCTCCTATTTACAAGTGAGACAAATAAAAATGTTTACAGCACGATTACGAAATTTACTTTTTATCCACATGTTAACGCCGCAAACAAAATTGTTAAACAGTTCTATAATTGAAGATTGTTTATTACACTTTATGTATTTTGTTAATTGTTACTAATTTTAAGGTCTTTGTTCATTATTATTTATTTAAAAAAATGGTTGTTATAGATTTATAATAATAATATTCATTAATCGAAATTATAACTATCATCAACATTTATCTGCGACTAAAAAAAAACGATAATAATAAATGTATTTAAATTGTACAAATCTGCATTAATTCGTGTATCTAATTATTTCTTCGACTACATATTGCGTGATTTGATGGTTTGGATAAATTTAATTTAAATTTGGACAGTTGAAACGTCAAACAAAATTGAAACAATGAAATTTTCTACAAAATCAAGTTTAATTTAATTTGGATCATCATCAAGATTTGGATATTGTTTTTATTGGCTGAGATTTGGAAGGTGTTTTATTTTGCGTGACATTCGTGGACATTTGAAAGAGGAGCAAGTACATTTTTCAACTTTTAACTTATTATAAAAGAGAAACATTTTAACTTTGATTAGTACTATTTTTTTTTCAATTGTAAACATAAATACAAATTAACATTCTTTAATTTTATTCATCAATATTTTTTAAAAATTTTTTTATCAGTTGGTAAGTCAATTATTTTATTGCCATTTCTAAAATTTATTTTCAAGATTTTAAGCGTTAGCATAAGAAACCTAGATAAATCATCACCACATGTATTGCAGAGTATAATTTTCAAACGTCTCAGCGATGTACCAATAAATTATAAATCATAAATGTTTCAGTTTGTTTAAAAAAAGTAAACTTTTACACTAAAAAGTGGTTGTAGAAGTCAAGAGAAAAAGTTACAGTTAATCTTCAAGAAGTTGACGCACGTCCTTAACTGATAAATTAAGTTGCCAAATTCGATTATTTTGTTAAAACTGGTTTTGCAAAATAAAAACGTCAGGTTCTATTTTGTGAATCTATAGGAACAAATACAATGAAGTACTAATAAATATACAAAATAAGAACATCTATAAAAAGCTTTTTGAAATTATAACTAATAAGATTGCCGCCTTCTAACGTAAGACGTCAAATAATGATCTGTACTAAAGAAACATTGTCGACAGATGCCTAAGCAGATACAACGCTTATAGTTGACAATAACAATCACAGAATCCATTTTTGAATGCTTGCACATCTGTCAACAACGTTGTTTCTGAATAGAATAATATGTAATGACAGTTTTTAGTATTTAATATTGAGTTTAGCAATTGACTTGGACAACATCGTTTTATAATAAAGTCACCACAACTTTTTTAATTATATTTATGTATATCTTTAAAGTTAGTAATATTTTCACAAACATAATCGGGAACACATTGCTGTTTAATTAAAAATAAATATTCAGATATCAAATATTTTTTTTACTAACTTGAAACTAAGTATCTACATTTAACATAGTTTTTAATGAACCATTTTTAGTATGCATATACAGGGTGTAACAAAATGAAGGTCATAAATTAAACCACATATTCTGGGGCTAAAAATAACTCGATTGAACCTAACTTACCTCAATACAAATGTGCATGCAAAAAAAGTTACAGAGTGTCAAAGTTATAATTTTTGAAAAGTTTTTTGGTAATATTTCTTTCGGCAATTTTTTAGCATGAGAAATCTAAATTTGATCACAGTATTGATGTACATTGTAGAGGACGCCATCAGCAGCACTTTTGTCCCTCGGTATATTGAATTGTTGTTCAAAGATTTTCATTGCTTGACGTGATGAGCTCAAAAAAGTATACTTAAAAGATGTCAATTCCGCCAACCGTTTCCAAGAAAATCGACACTGAATCTTCAGTTGTTATCGAGATACGACCTCTTTTTCATTATGAAAAATTCCGAATAACTAAAAATAAAGTATAAATGAACTTTATTTGTAAATAAGTAAGATTAAATAAAATTTTGGAACCTGCGAATAACTTAAAATTTATTTATACTTTATTTTTGTTCCTCGTCCTGATGAATCCCCTCACAATAAATGGCAAAATTGTGGCAACTACGGTTACTTTTTCGACATGGCCCAATTCCGCTACTCTACTAATTGATGGTGGAGAAAGCATGGAAACCTTTAAAGATGAACGGAGGTAGGTGATCCACTGCGGTAACCAATGGTTATATAGAAGAATATCTCAAGAATAAAACTCATAACGCCAAGAAAACATTAAACACAAGTCAAAATATGAAAAATGCACTTTTTCTCATTATCGAAACCAGTAGTTGCAAAATGCAACCTAAATTCACAACAACATTGACACAATATTTCAATTCTCTACAGTAATTTCTTACAGTTCCAAGCTACAATATAAAGTCAAAATGCATTTCTAAGCGGATATAGTATTTGCACTTATTTTTTTTTTATTATGATTGCTTATTTAAAAGTGATGTATATTGTTAACTTTCGTAATACGTTAATAAATAATTTATAAAAAAAAATAACTTCTTTTCTGTACATTAAAGAGAAAGATTTTGAAAGTTACAACTTTAATTAAACGAGAGCATGATCGTGTTACATCTCTTTGACTACCGGTACGTAAATTTCTTTTGCATCCTTTAAGTTTTTCTATAAAACATGTACCTACTTTTAGACATTTATGTTTGAATAAATTTTAGTAAATAAAAATTATCTTCGCAAAGATTAACAATTTTTACAATAGATTTTTTACATTGCATTGACCTAGAAAAACAATAAAAACTGAGCTTTATGTTTTTTAGGTGAAGCGTAAAGGTAAAATTACGGTGGCTCTGTCGTTTCCTGCATCGTTAACTAAAATTTATATTTTAGGATATAAATGATTAATACATTTTAATAGATGTTTGCTAGAAACGAAGAAGAACAATTATAAAAACAAATAGCGATGACCTAAAAATCCATGAAACTAGGTTTATTACTTTTGCTTCATTTATAACCGACAAAGAGTTGCAAAATCGGGCATGTTTATTCCAACTCCCGGAATTGGACTCGAACCGATTATCATACGGCGGTTTTCCGCCTTATGCGTGTTTATCCCAAATCTAACTCTTTTATGTTTTTCCTCGTGCACCCTGGTTTTAAGCGTTGTAGTCTTGAAACTGTACACTTACTTGGTAATTCTATTAAAGCTAAGGCAATAAACGATAATTTTATTTCTTCACAGTTTATAGAAACACTAAATTTAAATGATTGCGTGCGTGGTACTACAAGGATTGATAGAAACTAAAATACAATGTTATCTCTCACTTTTAATGAAATAACTTTAAGCGTGTGTTTGTGGTAGTTTTGGTTAATTACTTACAGCTTAATAAATCAAGCAATTATATTAAGAAGTTAACTTTTCAAAATCTGCATTTCGTTTGGCATACAAAAACAAATAAAAGTTGAATTTCAAATCATAACTTTATTGGGTTGGAATTAATTGCATAATTGTCTCAAAAATAATACTGAAACTTTATACGGTTTTATCTTATATTAAATTATATTTACATTAAAGTAACTTTGTCGACAGATGTGTAAGCGGTCACATAAATCTGTTCTTCGATTATTATAGCCAAGTAAGTGTTGGTAAAAACAAAGTAAAAATAACAATCTCAAAGCACCTGCTGTAATTTCGCAAGAAATTGTACAAGAACAAACAAACACCGAGAATCACTCGACAGCTGTTTTGACATTTTGGGACCCTTCAGGAGTGAGAGAACTTGAGTATACAAACTTGTGTTGCTTTAGCACGAGTGACACTAGATGTCGCAACACTTTTGCATCTTATTACATTTTTCAGATTTCACGTAGATACTTTAAAAATGATTAAAATAAAAATTGCTTAGATTACGGTCAAAAACAGTCGTATATCTGTTAAAACGTTGTCTTCAAAATTATCTATGATAGATATTACTTCATACAAGGAAGCAAACAAGCAAGTGTTATACAAATAAAAATATAGCCGGGCATACAAAAAAAATGACATCACAATACATTGTTCAGAGTCTATTTAGCTTTTCAAAGTTTCTATCAAACCGTCAGAAACCAAAATTACTTTAATTAATGACAAAAATTTTAATTTTTTTGAAGAAGTCATTGAAAATAAACATTGTCAATTATAAAAATGGACTAGTTCCTTCAATACGTTTCTTTATTACAAGATTCTTTAATTGGTTTGAGGTATAATAAAAATTACACCTTTTTCATAAAAAAAGTTTTTCTCTGACATATAAGAGCTTCTTCAAGATTAAATTTATTAAGAAATAATTAGAAAACAATCAGAAAGTTAAGAACAAATAAGCAAAAGTAAAAATTCTAAAAATATCACATAATTATAAATCAAGAGTTTTTAGAAAAAACTGTGTTAGGTGATAGTGACAATTAGCTGTGTATGTAATAACAGTAGTTTGTACAACAGGAGTGGAAATGATGTCCATATCGCACGATGACGAAGTTTGAGGCACGACACTGTATTAGGCGGAGCGCTCAATCGCTCAGAGTGCGACATGGAAAATCCACTGGAGTTGTACACAATATTTTTTACGGACTAATCATAGCAATTACATAAACTATATAGCAATAAAAATTGTTACGAGCAAGAACGTAATATTTTCCAAGATCCTAAAAATAACTTTTAATTTATATACCGTGTGTATCTGGAAAGGCGCAACATAGGAATTTTACTATAGAAACAATTGAATTGATCCAGAAAAACGATTCAAGGCTATGACCCCCCCCACCATATTCTTGTAACACATTAATGGAGATATGCAATAATAATATGAATTTTGTTAAGAATATTTGCTTCACTGATGAATGCTTGTTCAATCGGCTATACTTCAATTTAGACAGACGAATTTATTTTGATGAAATATAGCAAGTTCGATTGGAAATTTTCTCCTGAGCCCGAATATGTAATTATTTTTTTTTAGGAATTGAGAAATAAAAAAGTTATACAGGTTTAAAAACTTAATGTTATTCCTATGAAGTAGTGCAACTAGATGCAGGGTTGATCCTACCAATCACAAACTTGTAAACATATTTGGTAGGTTACAATTATTACCATTTTTTTCTTAAAAAATTACATGTTTTCATATGATTTGGGGTAAACGGTGTTGGTTTAGATGTGCGATTGAGAATGAATAGCGTTAGTTGGTAGGTTACAGTTATTACAACTTTCTTCTTAAAAAAATTAGATGTTTTCATATGATTTGGGGTAAACTGTTTTTAGTTAGTTTAAGTTTGATTAGGTTAGGTTAGGTTTTGTTATGTTAGGTTAGATTAGGTTAAGCTAATTTTCCTATAATTTTGCCATTTTTCAAAATCTACCTTATTGTCTATAGAAATAACATTACGTTTTCAAACCACCACAACTTTTTATTTCTCAATTCCTAAAAAAATAATCACAGGTATGTAAAAGCAGTTACATAAGTCGATCCTTCGATAATTATAGCCAACATAAGCGTTAGCAAAAAAAAATCTCGAATCGCCTGCTGTAAATTTGCAAGGGGTTGTACAATAGCAAACAAACACTGAGAATCACTCGACAGCTGTTTCATCCTTTTGGGACTCTTCAAGAGTGAGAGAACTCGAGTGTAAGTTTACTATTGTACAAATGCGTGCTGTCAACTATATTCCCTACTGGAGGGTACATCATTTCAAAATGTAGGTTTTGCGACATCTAGTGTCGGCTCACGTTACGATCACGCAAATCACATGAAACATCTTTGTCGACAGGTATGTAAAAGCAGTTACATAAGTCGATCCTTCAATAATTATAATCCAACATAAGCGTTAGAAAAAAATCTCCAAAATCGCCTGCTGTAACTTCGCAGGTTGTACAATAGCAAACAAACACTGAGAATCACTGACAGCTTGTTTCGTCCTTTGGGACTCTTCAGGGTGGGAACTCGGTGTAGTTTACTATTGTACAAATGCGTGCTGTCGACTATATTCCCTACTGGGGGTACATATTTTAAATGTGGTTTGGACATCTAGTGTCGCCTCGTGTTGGTCGTACGCAATGGTTCCCAGCAACTTTTGTCGAAGGTATGTAAAAGCAGTTACATAAGTCGATCCTTCGATAATTATAATCAACATAAGCAGTGTAGCGAAAAACTCAAATCGCCTGCTGTAAATGCGGGTCGCAACAAAACACTAAGAATCACTTTACAGCTATTGTACAACCTCTTTCGGAATTTACAGCAGGCGATTCCGAGATTTTTTTGCTAACGCTTATTTTGGCTATAATTATCGAAGGATCGACTTATGTAGCTGCTATTATACCTGTCGACAAAGTAAGCGAATGTGAACCATTGCGTATGTGATCGCTAACACGAGCCGACACTAGATGTCTTAACCCAGTTTAAAAATATCACATATTCATACTCAGAACACAATTTTTAATCGAACAAGCTATATTTCGTCAAAAAAAATGTGTCTGTCTAAATCAAAGTTCGACCGTCCAATCTCAATGGAGCACCAAACAACTAAAACTTTCGTTATTGGAGCACTCAAAACCCTTATTTATTTGTATCAGCGCACACACAATATCCCTAAAAAGTAAATGTTTGGGCTGGAATATTCTCTAATACCATAATAAGCCCATTTTTTTTATTAAAGGGACACTTACTGGGATAAGTATAGAGATTTATTGATGTAGAAAATTTTACCGCATTAGATAAAGTAGCTGAAGAAGATGGAGTTGTGTGGTATCAGCATGATAGGTGTCCAGCAGATAATGCAAATCAAATAAAACAACTATTAAATGAAGCACTTCCTAGAACCTTGATTAGAAGAAGTGGGGAAGTTACTTGGCCACAAAGATCACCAGACCTGTCCCCCAACGACTTCTTTTTGTAGTCTTACATATCTTCCCGAAAGTTTACACCGACAAACCTCGACACAATTGGAACATTAAAAGATAAAAATGTGGAAGTTTGCTCAATATACCAGGAAATTAGATTGCAAATGTGCAACGAAACTTCTATGACCGATTAGGACACTATTTAGCAGTAAATTGACAGCATTTTTGAACAGTTATAAGTTTTTGTGGTTTGATAAATTATTGTTTTTTTTTTTTTTTTTTTTTTTTGCTATGATTCTCGTTTGTCAGTACTGCTGATGACAACGGCTAACAGATAAGCTATTGTTCTAGCTAGAGGCGATTGATCAAGAACGGACAATGATCATTAAATTATGGTTTATTAACCGTGAAGCAATTGATTTTACACAAAGAAAGACTATAAACCAAACACTTAAAAACTTGTTAGTTTTTAAGGAATTGAAACAAACATCATTACAACATGTGGTGGAATCTATGAAAGAGACAAACAAACTGGCTACCACATTCTGTGGGTGGGTTACTGCTTCTAAAATAAGCTAAACTCAACATTTATTTCTACCTCATTAAACAAGAAAACTCTATTCAACACAAATGTGTAGTTGTTAAACGTACAGTCTGTTTGTTTACATTATCACTATGGTTTTGTGTGATTGTATTTGATGTTATTGTAGATCGACTTTCGGAGCTATATTGCGTTGATGTAGATGGAACATTTTCAATTTCTTGCACAAGGTTGTTGTCAATCTGCTGCTTTTTATGTACCAAGTGTTTAATGTATGTCTCCATCAGTGCAGTGGATTTCCAGCCACCAAAATTCTTCACAGCAGAGGTATGGCTCCTGCAACTGCAACGATAGTAGCCCCCGAGCGACGAAAGCAGTGTCCTGTGTAAGTATATTTGGAATTCGTTAATTTTAAAAATTGAGCAATTATCTTGGGTTGATTACCAATTTTATTTGTGCCGACTACCTGTTTTGTGCATTTACTCATTTGGTAATTGACTAGAAATTGCTGTTCTGTCCATCAGATATTCCGAAAATCATTACCACCTAAAACAATTTTATAATAGTGAAGGATATATTTAAATCTTTTATAACAGAATACGAAATAATGGAAAAAGTGGACAACCAGATAACTCAAATCCTACACCCAGAAGGGTATACGGAAAGGAAAGGAAGAAGAAGATAATATAAAACAAACAAAAGTCTATCTGAGAACTTGAATTTAACACGAAAAATTTAAAACTTGCTTTTGTGAATAAATATTCTTTATCCGGAGCTTCGAAAAGAAACTTTTTAATTTGATCCGTTGTAAGGATTTCCGACTTCTTTGGATTATAGTTACTTGATTTTAATTTTAGAAATGATTGCAATTTGCAATACTTCGAAATACCAATGTTTCTTTTTTAAGTTGAACATTGTTCTTATAATCGAATATGTTGTCCAAAGAGTCGAGAATTTAATTTCCTTGGATAAATTGTCGAGGCACGATATAATAACATCTTCAAAAACATTCTTGATATTGTTTATGCTTGTCCATTCCATAAATTTTTTATAACATAGTTCATACTTTGTTTTAAATTTTTCGGGTAACAATAATTTGCAGGTCTCCTGTGCCGCTGAACGAATATAGGGCGGAGTGGTGTTTATAAATTCATTGTCGTCAATTTAAGAAGCCATTTTCACTTTTATATTTTTGCTATACCACAAGTTATACTAGGTATAACTAGATTTGTGAAAATGTGAACAATGAATAAAATCACATTATCCATGACATTATAAATTTTAATAATTTTTTCGGAAAATTGTTTTCGAAACATCATTTTTCTGCTTATTTTACGAGATAGAAAATTAAATTTTCTATATTAGTACTGTAAAGATTTTACATATAAGACACACAATATAACAGATACTTAAAAAAAAACAATTTATTCAAAACTATTAATTAGAAATATTAAGATGAATTGTGCTTCGCTCCGCACTCGTGTCTCTATAGACACTCGCACGATATTTGCACTTTCGCACTAGTTAGGAACAATATTTTTAGACGGTTTGAACAACATTCCCTGAAACTAATTATTAATTTCCAATTCCATCGGAGACAAATTCCTCTATAATCTGGATACCTTAAACCGTTGCTATGGTTATGTTGTTTATTATTTTAAATTGTTTCTTATTCTCGCTGTGAATTTTTGAATTTCTAAAAGTGTGTTATCTCCTCCTAAAC
Organism: Abscondita cerata; assembly: GCA_030710515.1. NCBI lineage: Eukaryota > Metazoa > Arthropoda > Insecta > Coleoptera > Lampyridae > Abscondita > Abscondita cerata. The sequence goes on along the minus strand of JALBCR010001684.1, from coordinate 118,539 downwards.
TGTAAACGATAAAATATTGATAGTGATCTGTAAACTCTAAAATATAGATAATGATGAAGATAGTATTTTGGAAGCAGCAAATGAAACCAGCCTCAAGTTGTTGCCCTTAAATTCTGGCAACGCTATGAGGAAGCTTATAGCAAGTTTATGGAGTGGCGAAAGCAAAACAGGGATAAATTCTTCGTTTTGCAAAACGTCCTGCTTGCGTATTTTGAGAGCTGTCAAAAAATTGCTCAAAGCACATTATGGACGCAATTTTCTATAATAAAGAGCTACGCTTATTTTACCAGAATACTAATATTAGTCAATATCCTAAATTGAAAGCCTTTCTGAAAAATGTCGCAAAGATACAAACCAAAAATCGGGAACTTTAAGCAAGCAAGTCTGTGAAGAAGTTAATAAATTCCCCATAAAAGAAGCGCCAGACTTGGCAAATATTTGTTACAAAAGTCACAATTACATCCCTATAAACTTAATTTCAGGTGGGGGGGTTTTATGGGGATGGAATTACCACCCTTCATTTAACTAATGTTTGGTCCCCGTTGCCTCGATTGTAATACAATCAGGTGAATCACCACAAAATAACCCCCGAACAGGATCTTGTTCTTTTGATGATAGTTTTACGGTATCTATCGCAAATATGCTGCTCTTCGACCACCAAATACGTCTGAACGTCGCTTTTTTTTAATTATCAGCAAGCCAAATGCACTAAACAGCCCGTTGGAATCAACAAGATAGGTAGCATCCCAAAATTGATTACTACCTACCTTGGTTTAGAAGAACCCGCATCTTACACAAGCCAGTGTATGAGGCGATCATCTTCCACCATTTTGTGGATGCTGGTGCTACGATTGAAGATCCTGAAACTCTACGGTGGATGGGATTCTTCATCAGTGGCGAAGGTTACATAGCAGATTCTATTGGGCACAAAATGAAAGTTGCTAAAACAATTACTTCGGCCGTTAAAATTCGTCAGAAACTTCGTCAGAAACCTCGTCAGAAACTAATCCAATTACTGATAACTTGAACAATAAAGCAGAATCATCCATCATGACAACTTCTTCAACAATTGTCAAATCATCAAATTTAGCAAAAATGTTTGAAAATTCAAATAAAAAGTAATACATTTCAATAACTGATTTAATAATGTAACTTTCTAGTTCTATTAATAAAGATTTCATTCAAATAATAATTGTGCACAATTATTTAAATCCTAATAATCTGAATTTGTGTATAAACTACAAAACTAGAAAATTGACGATCGTAATAGGACTTTATCCATTGGCCGAATTCATATCATGCACCGTGAATGATATGAATTATTTTCACACTGGTCAGTAATATTTTAAAGTTTCGATCTCAAGTTGCTACTTTGATATGTGTCACTTTCGTGACAAGTCGTCTAAAATTATGAAATATATAGTTATCATTCTCTACTAATTACAAAAATAAGAAAAAGAACTAGAAGAAAGGAAAAGATTAGATATGTGCGGAATAAAGAAAATAAAAACGAATCAACCCAGAACACACAAAAAAGCAATACCAAGAATCATAAGTAATAGAATAAAAACAGCAAAAGAAAAATCTAAATGAAGCAAACATATAGCCAGCGAGTTAATAGAAGATTACCTTACAGATTGATATCAAAAGCAAGTGACCTATAAATAATGAAAAGTCAGCTCTTCATTAAATTGAAATCAGGTGTTCCACAAGGTTCCAATATTAGGTCCTATGCTTTCAACTGAGATTTTGCAATCCAATTACCATAAATCACTCCAAAATTTAACATTTCATCAGTATGCTGATGATATTCAACTTCAATACCAGTTTTTGTGTATCGAAATAGACCGAGCATGTGACCATCATCAATAAAGCGATTTAAAAAGTCTTACCGACAATTGTATGAATCTCATGGCTTTTACTAGCCAATCCATTAAAATTTTCTTGCTGTATTATTTAAGAAAAAACAAAATTTAAAGAAAAGAAAACAAACACAAATTTTGAATAAAGTTAAAGGGATCTAGTATTACCATTGATGGATACCATTAAAAATTTGGGATTAAAAAAATTGATACAGATATGCGCTTTCTTTAAGAGTCACGTAAAAGAAAACCTTACGCAAAGCTTTATTAACCTTTAAAGTGATATTTAGAATCTTGGTGTTCTTCTTAACAAAAAATTAAAAATACTATTATGTGAATCTTTAGTACTATCACATTCCAAGTATTGTGGATCCTTTTTACGGACCTTGCCTGGATAGTAACGACATCAAAAAGATTCAAAGAAATTCAAAACCTCATGTTTAAAGGTTAATTTGTGGTGTAAGGAGGTACAGTCATGTCTCGTCTGCATTACCTTTCAGAAATTAAATGGTTGATATTATGCTAAAACGATATTTACATGCAGCTAACTTATACCATAAGGTATAAGACTTTCTTATCTATACGATAAACGCAAATTAGTTCTAATGTTGGCATATAAAATTACAATAACACCTTCTTCTCCATAAACGCACTTGTGGCATGAACGTTCAATTACCTATAATATGGCAAAGGTGTATAATTCAATACAAACCAGAATTGAAAACCTTAAAATACTGATTTGATATTGCTGAATCTAAAAAATTTCATTATTAGCCAGTCGAAAGACGTTTGTGACCCGTCTGTGAAAGGTGCCAAGGCGAACATCAGCTGAAATTCGAACTGTTAGACATGTGTAAATTGGCCCCATTTAGAAGTATGACCTGGTAAAATCATCCCGTACAACAAGGAAATAAGTTTTACCTCCTGTTCGTGTGTGAGTACACTTTTACTTTTTTATAATGAAGTATTCAGCGTTACGGGTTTCTATCAATTGCAGACACCTATTTTCTTGTGCTCTCAGCAGCACAGTACGTCGGAGCTCCTTTTGTTGTCATGGACACCACACAAGACAATACTGTTATCTAATTTATTGTGAACAGTGCAGCAACTGTTATTAATTCGGAGCCCATCTTGTCTTTTATTCTTCGCTGAAAACTAAGTACTGCTTGATTTGGATACGAGAGCTGCCACACCTGTCTATTAACGTTCGAACACCAAAAACTTCCTATGTACAAGCTAAGTTTATTTTTTTATGAATGTTATTCATTATTTTTGTAGCGTTTTATGTACTCGCACTATGGCTGTGAATTTAACAACATACCGTTGCGCTGTGTTAAAGAATCTCTGTGAACATGAAATATCTTTCTATGTATTGCTAAACAGTGTTGCGCTTTGAAACTATTTAGATAATTGACCAAAGTCAGGTACCTCACGTAATTTGTTTTTAAGTCAATTAATAACAATAACTACCACGCGAGATTGGTGAGTCGTTTGCAAGGAACAATCGGTGCTACGACTGTCAAAATTTTATAGTACACTACGACAGCTAACTTATTCGGGTGCGTGTGCCTAAATTATTACTTGTTTCTTAACTCGTTCTCTTGAGTTATTATTATTTTGTAACTGAATATTGTCTCTCTCTAAACCATATTATATTTTGTGTCTATGTATTTCTATGTGCGTTGTGTTTGAAGTCTAGTCACTATAATTATATTTTCTACCAACCTACGGTTTGTTTCTTGTGTCTACGAGTTCCTAGTGGTTCTAGAAGATCTCTTATTTTTTATACTACGTGGTGCTTTATAAATTCTTCGTGCAGTGTAGAAGCCTTCGTTCTAAAGATTCTAAATAAGCCCAGACCACTCCCGACTAAGAGGAGCTGCCGGTAAGGTTTACGGTTTAGTTGTTTAGTTTCTTTACAAGTAAACCGTAACAAATTTAGGAGATGGTAGAACGAAACACTCAAATCTGTGGGCAACTCTTTCGTACCTCAATTACTTTTCGTTCATAATATTGTTTAAAAATGCACTCATCAGAGCTTAAATTGTGTGAAATTCGATTCATTGTTCATCAATAATACCAATCAATATAAAGCAAACGTCGCCTTGATATTAATTTAAAATACAAATAAAATAATCCTATTTTTTTATTGAAAATAAAAATTTTAATTTTTTTTTTTGTAAATTAACTCAGAAATTATACGTCGAAACCATTAATTATATTATCTAAATGCAAATTCTCTATTATACACCTGCTTGAAGCATCACACAACAAATTTTTTTAAAAAATGTAGGCGGTGCGTTAATTTTGTTGAAAAGTGTACAGCTATTATTTGTTTTTTAAGACATCCTTTTTAAATTAATTATTCTATATTCTGATAGTAATATTTGCATTAACACAGTGTCAATTAAAATATAAGCTCAACCGCATAAATAATACAAAAATTAGTAGTAAAAAACTATGTTATACATATTCCATCATTTTTTCAATTAAACAGTATTTTTCACTCAACGATTAAACCAAATTCAAAAATAAAAAAGTTTACGTACCGTGTTAATGAAACTTTTAATGTTACCGTATAAGTTCGTTTTTTTACTCTTGTAATACTCTTTGATCTATTACGTTTTATCTAAAAATTTAATATAAACGGAAATTGCTACAGCTTCTACTTTTTAAACGTATTTTGAGCTTAAACAAAATTGTAAATAGGAAATAAATTTAATTTGCTTTTAGTAATCTCGATCTATTCCTGTTTTTTTTTACAAAACTAAATTAACACAAATTGTCAAAATTCAATTGCTATACAAACTGTGTCGAAAGTATGTTAAATAATTGATAATGCGTATGTAACTAATAAACCATTTAACTTTTACAATAATAATTTGCTGGAATTTCAATTATATAATAATTTGATAGCATTACCTCTTTATTTACCTTTAAATAATAGACATTTTCAGCATTCAACTTGTATTTATTCCCTAATGACTACTATACTACAACCGCAATGTTATTATTAGTATAAGCTTTGCATTATTCGAAAATAATTATCTAAATAAACAGTTTACCTAATAATCTAGATTTGTACTATAAATAAGTGGTTTACTAAATTACAATTACTAAATAATACAGTAATTTTTAAACATCTAATCATTTATATAAATCATATATTAAATTGCCTGTAAATGTTAGACATGATTAATTATTATTATGAAAAAGTTTTTTGTGAGAAATAAACTTTTATTTGGTCAACCTGCTTGACAGTTGAACAACATCCACCACTTTAAATTGAATTCTTTTTTTAGTAATATTAGAAAATTTTGCGTAATAGGCTTATGTTGCTATAGAATTCTTGAATTTGTGTAATTTTAAAGCGCTTTCTTGTTTCAGTTCTATTAAATAATAATTTTCAATTAAGAGAAGTATCAACCGTAATATGTAGTGTACGAATTATCCACCACGAAGATCTAGAGCAAAACCTTTATCTCATTTGATAGAATATAGGATTGTTACATTAAAGTCTTATCAAAGTGTAACAAATATATATTGTAAGTCAACTGTTCTTTAAATTTAAACAAAAAACGTTTTAAGATATTTGATCTTAGCATCTTTAAGCTGATTCATAGAATTTAATACACTTTTAGGTACAATATTTATAGACAATTTAACTTTATTCGGTGTAATTAAAAAACGATAACTACCAAGTTTAAACAAAACTTGTGACGAATTAAACTAGAAATTCAAAAATATTTTTCATACAAGACTGACTCACTCACCTCACCATTCAATTTTAATTTTATACCTAATCTATGTTGCTTAAGTTTTAAGCTAACCTGATTTGTGAAAAGCAGCTTAAAATTTTAGAATTTGAAGTATTCGCATAGCTACTCTTATATTTTATAAATAAGATAAGAATCAAATAAGAACTTGAATATATCTGAATTATACATAATTATAAAGGAAAAAGAAAATGCAAGTTAGCGGTTAAAATTTTCTGAAAAAGAATGTAATAGACAAAAAATTATAATAACGAAAATAAATGTGCGTTCATGATGAATGGAACAAATTCTATTAAAATTTAGGTAATGAATTTCTGGAGAAACCCCCGGATTCGTTGATTACTATTTTTACCTGTGCTAATTTAGTATTAAAAACTTTATATACATAGTTACCCAGATACAAGTAGCGAAACAAGGTTAGCTTTTTAAATGAAATACTTTGAATATTTCCACATATTTGAATTTTTTGGAAAATTTTAGTTTTTTTACGTGTATAATATTCTACACCTATTAACTGTTTTTGAAATATTGATAGGTATAAATAAGTTTAAATTTTAATATTTTAAAATCATATTTTTTCTTAAATCAACTCTGACATAACAACGTAATATTGTTTAACGATAAATTATACAAAGGATAATAATGGCTTTATAAATAAACGTTCAATGTTTAAATATTTTAAATGACTATACTATATCACAAAATGCAAATATGGAACATCAATTTTTTGTAAACCGTTGAAGATAGGTATAGAATATTATACACAAAATTATAAAGAGTGTTCCTTTTAAAAAAACGCAACCTTTGTTTGGCTTTAGTATCTGGATTACCCTGTATATAAAGTTTTTAACCCAAAATTTGCGGAGTTTAAAATAGTAATCGACGTGTCCAAGGGTTTCTCCCGGGGCAAAAGTTCAGCTGGGACATTAGCGTCATTCTTATTTGCAAACTTATTACGAGAAAAACTGGAGTGTAATGATTCCTTCTACAGTCCTTCTATAAGATAACCCCTGCTGAGACTACTTGCTGTTAGAATTGTAAATGATACCCTTAAGCCCGCTTCACAATGTGCAAACTTTTGTTTACAGAAATTGTGGTGTCCAAGTTTTAAATTTCATGAGTGTACCTTCAGGTTCGACTACATATAAAGACATAAGTACAACTGAAAAACTTATGGATCAGTTTAGTAGGTTTGTAATAAGATATCAAAAAGATAATATAAGTCATATATCATATCATTATTGATGACCCAATCTAAATGCAGAAAGTTCTTAGTTACAAGTGACCACAGCGGTTATAAAAGACAAAATATTTTTCGTTATCACTTTAAAACGGCCAGAAACATCTCTTTTCTTGCCCTCGGCCGGCAAAAAAAGTTACTAAATATTGGAAATATTAGACACTGAAATTAGTACAATTCTCATGCTAGAATACGCCAATAATACGTTGCAGTACTCATTTACATCTTATTTTGAAGGATTTTATAGGTCTCTTAAACGCAAACATTGAAAAAAACACGTATTTTAATATATGCGACAGCATAACTTCCTTTTTTAAAATGCGCGCCGTTTAGTCGGTTGTTGTCGTAGCGAAGCGCTAATAACCTTGTTCGAGAGATAGTACTTTAAAGTTTTGTCCTGACACAGTTCAGTCGCCATCATGCGTTGGAACGCTGTACAGCGTGCTTTTGCCGTTGAGGCCTACTTTTCGAGCGGATATTTTATGATCGCAACCCAACGCGCTTTCGGAATCACTTTAATTTATAAACGAATGATGAATCCATTTAATGTATTAGAATTATTAATTAATAAAATATATCTATGTCAGCCAATACTTCTATTTTTAAATTGTAACCGGTTTCGATTTTATAATTAAATTAAAATCATCTTCAGACAAAATCTGTACAAAATAAAAAACGCTAACAATAATAATAAATTAATCTTATACTTACATTAAAATATCAATACTTTTTTGAAAAGATAATGTCAAATTGACATGAAATTATTATTTTTTAAAAAGTAAGTAAAGATGGCGTAAAAGGAAGATAACTAAATTTGGCAGAATGTTTTAGTTTTTGTAGTTTAAACAAAGTTCGAAAATGTTAATTTGATTATTAATTACTAAGTTTGTATTTGTGGTGTGAATATAAATATTTTCGAGTGTATCTAAAATGTGTTTATAAAATGAACTCAGCTAGTCAAATCAAACGGATTATAATATATAAAAACTTTTCATATGATACGCTATTCACTGAACATATAGTTTCTCCAGCAATGTCTATCCTTTGACTATTAGAACACTTGAAAACATTGAAGCAGTGAGAGCTTTAGTGCTGCGATCACCACGGCGTTGTGCGCGCAAAATGCGTCTGCCCTTGGACTATCAGGTCGCGTCATCTCAATTAAGGGCGATTTGAAGTGGCAGGCCTGTTCTCCCGATTTGACCACTTTCGATTTTTTTTTCTATAGGGTTTTTTAAAACCCCGTGTTTATGTGAACCGTCCAAAGACCCTACAAGATTTGAAGACCGACATTCAGGAAAAAATTGCCAACATAACGCCTGATACGCCGGCAAGAGTTACGACTATCGCCAGACATCAGTGTATGGAAAATGGGGAACGACACGTACTGATATGATCTTTAAAACTATGTAAACAAAACTTTAGGTATGCGCCTACGTTGTAAAAGAAAATACAAGTTTTCTGATTCATACAATATGTTTTATTAAGTTTTTAAAAAGGGAAGTTATGCTGCCGCACCCTGTAGTAATATTTAAAAATTTAAGTTTTAACGTATTTGAGTATTTGTTAGTCCAACAAATCGTGTGTATCAAGTTGTGAATGCTTGGACTTGCACTCGCACAACGTCAGTTTCTGACCTAGTGATACAAATAACTGTATCATCTGGCCTTCATTTGTTGTTACGCTTTTGATTTCAACAAACTTATCAATTTGTGTAATATTTTGCAAAAAAGTATTATTATCATCACTTAGAATAATTACCAATCGATAGGAAGAGTCAACAAATAGTGAAATTGGTGAAATTATTAGTAAAGCCGTCCTAAGAAACGCCGTCATTAATAAAGAATCTCAATGGCGTCAATTTACCACATTTTGCGACTCAAGATCTTGTACAATGAATGAAGTTACCAATATTCGATATTTGGCAAATGTTATAAAAAATTACGCTTTTAACATAATCTAAATAGTGAATCTAAGTATAACAAGTCCATAATAAAAAAACACCGTGGAAACGATGCAACATAATCCTTACAAAAAATGTATTTTGAAAAATTTAGAAACATATTTAATCCATTTGAAGACAACTAATTTCAAGAGGCTACAAAAGTAAGAAATTCAAAAAGAAGAAAAAGAAAGCGAAATAAATTTGACTGCTAGTCTAACAAGGCGTTACCTGCTGGATAAAGAAAGAATAAAACCGACCAACACGAGATCAACAGGTTTTACTTAAAATCTAATGTGCTAAATCAAACACAAACCCGAGAGAGATACAGAAATTATTGTTCCAATTGAAGATTGGCTGCTATTATGGCTCTGCGTGCAGATATCACTTACACACGAAGATTTCAACTAAACCTAAACTGGCATAAAAGGGTAAGTACCTCCCGCAAACCCAAAAAGCCTTGTGTGTCCGCGACAACCGCTCTAAATAAAGCGCCCCAGCCCGTATTGAGCTGATTAAAAACAAACGTCCGGTTGAGGAGTGTACACCGAATAAAAGTTACTTAAATATTAGTGATCGAGCCGTTTTATGTCATATGTACTTAAGTTTCGAGAATGAAGGTATTCTGCTAGCGACGGTTTCGACAGTTCGGAGAAGATAAATAGCCTCAGGGATTCCTCTTAGAGGATGTGTGCAAAAAAGAACAGAAGGCGTTTGACTTCCTCGCTGGAAGTCTGTAGCATAACTAACCCCTGTAGACGTGGTACTCACCGGTGGTCTGCAGCTTAATTAATGCGAAGCCGTAGTGTTGTCATTCATTTATAGGGAAGGTTCTTAATCAGCCACTCCAACACCCTCAAGAGTTATCCAAGTACAATACACAATGTAGCAATTAGAATTAATACAAATAGGGAAAAAACCAAATATACTCACGGTGAATTTAGCCGGATTAAACTTAAACACCAATTTGAATTAGAAATCGTGAAACCCACATTAAATAATTTTTGTAAAAATCTCACTTCAGGAAGTATGCTAAAAGCACTCGCGTGCATCAAACGGAAAGGAAGATGTCCGCTGTACGTCTCGAAAATCCAGTCTTTTTTTTTTTCGCCAATAGAAAATTAACAACATACTACTTGCGACACATGTTTTAAGACGGCTCACGACATACGTCCTAAATACGGAAAATAAAACCGTAACAATTGACATAGAGGAATAATGAAAGAATATACAGTAAAATAGATATGAGCACTTCAAATTGTGGAAATCCAAATATTAAATATAATCCCGTATTTTCTAAAAGTGCTTAAGGAGGAAGTTAACGTTGTGCCGACAGTAAGTGGTTAATTGCAATACACAAGTAGATTTGATCTAATCAGGTTGTACTATAAAATTCTGCAGAAATGTCCAAAACATTTAACCACCGACCGCCTCTTTTTAACACCAGACTCACACTGGAAAATAAATAACAATGCAACGTGGTTCAAGAATAGTTCAATCGGAGTTAACAATTTGTGATCGCGGACTAGGCAGAGAGGCAAAAAAGTTGGATCTGATACAAAGAACAAAAAATTTACTAACCATAAAACTCGTTTGACCGCAGTCACCTATCTTGCGAACGCCAATGTTCAACAACTAATGAGGATTACTGAACATAGTAATCCGACCTCGATTAAATCATATTTAAATATGCAACAAAATTTCCATGAAGAATTAATCAACTCGATGCGAAGTGAAACAGGAACAGAGGCGTAATGAAGATGTAATTGCTTCAAGTTCCGTGCAATCGTCAAATTCTGTTCAATTAGTACAAGGTAATTTTAATAGATGTGCAAACATTTAAACTAGTTGGAGACATCATTAAATATAAGCATAATAAACCCACTTGCTCTATGCAAAGATGGGTGCTGTGGAAGAATAATAAAATAGTTATTTTCCATGAAAACCCCTGAACACTTTGGTGATCTTTAACGAGTTGTTAACGCTAGGTTGCTACGACAATTTTTTGCAACAATTACTACTTAAAAATAAATATTACTATCCGACAAACAAATTAGAATTCAAAGGCCAGCATTTTATTTGCAAAGAAAAATGAGAACAAATGATACCCATTGCTTAAACTGCCAACCTCCATTAGCTATTAGAAGAAGGCATTAAATTTATGATAAAATTTAATGCTTTGAGTAAAGTCAAAGTGACAATTTTCTTCAAATTTTCGAACTACGTACCTATTGATTTTTTATTATTCATTTTTTTCCAGTTTAGTGGCCCTAAAACTTATTCACAGAAACCTCTAGTCCAATTAATTGTTAAACAAGCAACATATGCATAAGGCAATATTGAGTACATCGTTTTGTTTTATCATGGCCCATTGTCCTTAAAATAGTTACACAAGTACCACAGTTCTGACAGTAAATAAATAAATTAATTAATTAGACAAAAACTATATATTATTTTATTTATTATATTGTCTCATCGAATATAACACGTGGTATGATTAATCATCAATAATAATCATACCACTAGTTATATTATAATAAAAAAATTAAGATGAAGTAAAATTTTAAGTGTCAATAAGTTGAATAAAACTCGCATTTTTTAAAAATAAAAATTATAAAACCTTTAAAAAAACGCCTATGTTATTTTTCAAAGTCAAAGCGTTTCCGTTTAATTGACTAGTGTAGATTTAAGAGACGAAATAAAGATAAAAAAAGTGTAAACTTAAATGAGATTGAAGAATTAGATGTTAATGCCCAATAGAAACAAAAACCCACAAACACATACTTAATAATATTAATAGCTTAGCTGTGATGGTCAATAGCGAGAGAGTTATTGGAATTTATGACAGAGGATCCAACAATGTGGAAAAGCGAATAAATACTTAAAACAATTAGTAGTGTGCAAAAAAATTAGAAGACAATAAAATTATACGTACCATAAAAATTTATAAAATAGAACAAGAAATAGAAGTACAAGTTATTAAGAATTAAATATTTTTAAAAGGCAAAAGGTAATACCTTAGAAAATATAGAAAAATTTGAAAGTGCTAATATTCAATAAATAATAATAAAAAAAGTTTAATGATGAAAACAATTCTGCCTACTAGAAAAATTAAACCATTTAAATTATGATAGAATTATGCAAATTTTAAAAATATTGAATGAAAGCTCATAAAGACAAATATGATATTGGTAATGAAAAAAATCAAGAAATTAATATAATTTTTATGGAATAAATACAAAACCGAATAGATAGTCCATTCAGAATAAACAAAACATAGAAAACTAAATAACTGTTATTTGAAACGGGATTAATAGAAGAATCTAGTTCTTTTTTTGCAACACGAGTAGGATACAAAAAAGAAGATGTTAGGCAATCAAGACTGTGCATTGACTTTCGTAAACTGAATAAGATCCAAGCAACGGAATCTCAAAAATTTCCTAGAATTGACAACATCACAAGGTACGAAACTGTAAGAGGTATTCAGTTTTTGATATTAATTGAGCTTTTTGTCTACAACACTGAAAGCAAAAACTATAAATAAGATTATTATACCAGTAGAAAACATGCCATTCTGTTTAAAAATATTACCTACAATTTTTCACTTTATACCAGCTATGAATATTTTCTTCATATTTTGATCACTTACATCGTATAAATAAAATGTTATAAGCAATAAAAATAGAATGATTTCAATAAATGTAATTTTGCTAAGTTCTGGGTGAATTATTTAAAACATGTTATTGCATACAATTTAGTAAGACCACATAATGGTATTTTAAATTTTCTCAAACCAAACAATAAAAGCGTTTATCGATTTGTAGGGAAAATAAATTTTACCATAAGTGTTTTCCGGATTACGCAAGGTTACCTACTTAAACTTATTCATAATTTACTGCGTAATACTGTAGAATTTAAATAGATAAGTGAATGCGATATGAGGTTCACCAATATAAAAGAGATATTCATGACGGAGTCCAATTTCGCCAATTTACGATTTGGAGAAAACCGTTAGCTTTCACTGATGCTAGTGCTATGAAAGTAGGAGCAGCAGCAGTAGCTTATTTTTCTAGGAAAATGTCTCTCTCAAGCTAAGAAAAAATCAGTTTACTGCCTTAAAATGACATTTCTTATTGGCAACACTGGTTAATAAGACACAAGTTTCAAGTCATTTTGGATCACAAACTACTTGAAAATCTTAAAGTAAAAGACCGAATAGACGAAAAGCTGAGATACTTTAGAATGTATTATATGCGATTTTGCATAAAATATTTGCCACGTAAAGCAAATCAAGAAACTCAAGCGCCTGTTTCACAGTCAGTTAAGAATAAAGCACATAAACTTTGAGTTATTAACACATAACAATTGAAGAACTGAATCAAGATTGAAGTGAAATACTTGTTGAAAAATATATATCTATATTTATACAAAAAGTTAAAAAGTAAAAATGCATTTTTTATCTAAGAACTTTAGTAGGTTCGATGTGTGTAAATGAAAGTGAATAGACAGTTCGTAGTTGCACTCCGCATTTTATTTCATACTAGTTTTTAAACGTATTGTAATCTTTAGGTACACAATATAAAATTCCGTTCACTAGAGACCAATTGGACGATATAAATAAAATTATAAGTGCCACCGTCGATAAATTAATGTCAGAAGGAAAAATTATATAAAACTGATATCTGACACTGTAACACAAGCCGTAATGGACCAGTTTAATGAGAAACTGAACCAATATGAAGAAAACTTCGCTAATTTGAATGCTGAAGTTCGTTAAAATCGACTAACGCAAAATTATCGCAAGAGATTGATAACATTCAACAATACTTACGTAGAAATTCTTTAGGAGTCTATGGAATTCCCGAAGCAATAAACGAAAATTATTCCAAAGTAATTGTTGAGTTTATTAAAAATAATTAAATGTGGATATTAACACCTCACTCATTGATAGAGTGCACAGAGTAGGAATGAGACGTGAAAACTTTATAAGACCAGTTCTAATCAAATTTACATCATACCAACATCGTCAACTAGTTTTTTCAAGAAAGAAAGCGTTAAAAGGTAGCAAAGTGTATATTAAAGAAGATCTTACTACTACACGGGTTGAGATATTGAATGCTGCTATCCAAAAACATACATTAAAAAAAGTGTAGACCGTTGATGGTAATATTTATGTAAAAACTAACAATGGTAAAAGAAAAGTGTCTTCTGTCTTAGATGTATAAGTTTATTCAAATCTTACATACATACTCCTCTGTCAATTTTATATTGTGTTGATTACATCGTGTTTTTTTATATTTTTTATATTATTCTATTTTGCTATTTTTTAAATGAGGAGTTGCAATTATATTGTCAATATTTTTCGTTTGATCCTTGTCTTGATCTTAAGAATCAATTACATAGAAAAATTTTATATTAGATTATGAACATTAATAAAAAGTTGTTTTCGTTAAAGTTTGCACATATAAATTGCTAGATCCCCTCTTCAGAATTTCTATTTATTGAAAGAACATATTCAACTATTTAATTATGATATTATCGCTGTTTCAGAAACTTTCCTTAACGACACAATATTTGATGAGTATGCATATATATTAAATCATCATTATACTTTAAAATAATCACAACCCCTCTAGTTAATTCTTATGAACAACTTTGGATAGAAATTATAATTAATAAAATTAAATATGCAATAGGTGTGATTTATTTAGCACATAGTAGTAGATACCGAAATTTCGTAGGCGAATTTGAGAGTAATCTAAGCACTTTAATTCCATTATTAAATATGAATATTGATTTAAATTTATTAGAAAGCTCACCAACTAAAGAATACCTCTCGTTACTTCAGGAATTTGGTTTGACTCAGATAATATAAGATCCTACAAGAATCTCGTCCAATTTATTTAGCCTAATTGATCATATTATTACAACTTGTCCTTCTAATGTACTATCTTGTGGAACCAAAAACCTTGAATATTATTCTGATCACGAGCTTATTTACTGTGAAATTGATGTTAAAATGACTGTAGCAAAATCTGCTACATATACAATTCGGCAACTATCTAAATTGGACGTAAATTCGTTTAATGACCACTTATTTATATAATCGTCGTCAGGGTGTAAAATTACGAGGAAATATATTTAATCTTCGTTATGTTAATTATGGAGTTCCACAAGGTTCTATATTGGGTCCTTTGCTATATATAATCTATACAACCAAACGTAGTAATTGTTTAAAGTATTGTAAGACTATCAATATGCCGATGATACACAAATTTATATATATTTTTATCCAAAAGATACAGTCCAATCATGTGAATTACTTAATAAGGATTTAAATAATCTGGTAAAATACGCACACTCGCATTCTTTAAATATTAATCCAAACAAATCTAAATTTATGCTTTTTGGAAATAATCAACTTATTAAATCTATATTACCGTTTTTTCTTTAAAAATAAATAATGTTGATATTCCTTATCACGAGCAAACAAAAAATCTTGGCATTGTACTTGACAATAAGTTGCGATTTTTGAACATATAAATATGTGCATAAGTAAATCCTACGGCATACTAAAACTGCTATACTCCCACAGCTATGTATTAAACACAAATTTAAAGAAAATACTTTGTGATTCATTGGTATTATCCCGTTTTAATTATTGTGATGTTCTTTATGGTCCTTGTCTTGATACTCTTACGAAGAAAAAAATACAAGTTTTACAAAACGCTTGCCTATGCTTCATACATGGAATTAGACGTCGTGAACATATTAGTCATAAGTTAAAAGAAAGCGATTGGCTAAGCATGGAAAATCGGCGATATCTACACACTTGTGTTTTGTTCCATAAAATAATCGTTACTAATACACTACCTTACTTAACTAACAAAATTAAATATCGTAGTGACGTACACAATTTAAAATTGAGGCACAGAGGATTAATTGAAATGCCTGCTTTTAAAAGTGCATTTTATAAGCGCTCCTTTTCTTACAATTTTTGTCTTATTTATAATAATTTATCGGAGCATATAAAAACCTTAAGTGTCACTAATTTAAAAAGTAGACTAACTCAGGATTTAAAACATTATGTACTGTGAAAGAGGTATTGAAAATGAGCATAAAACTTTTTTTTCCTTTCTATTTTATTATTTTCTATTATTGGATCTAGTATTTATATATGCATTAAAATTTTACATCTTCTTTCTTTTTTTTTAATTATATTTTATAGTTTATAATTTATATAGTAATTGTCATGTACACTCATGAAATTTAAAACTTGGACACCACAATTTCTGTAAACAAAAGTTTGCACATTGTGAAGCGGGCTTAAGGGTATCATTTACAATTCTAACAGCAGGTAGTCTCAGCAGGGGTTATCTTATAGAAGGACTGTAGAATGAATCATAACATTAAGCACGTTTTAGAAAATAGGTAATTTACGTTGCTTACTTAATTTTTTCTTTAAAGAATATATTTTAAGGTATCGCTAATTAAACACCATAGCTCGATTTATTATTGAATCAAAATCTTGTTAGGAAATGTTTACAAAATAAAATTAGAAATAATTTTGATTTAAAAAACGTCTACAAGCAATTACTTGTATATTTTATGACGTTTCATTTTTTTCTGTAGTTAATATAAAAAGTGAAAATAAAAACTAAGGCAATTCTTATTGTCAACGTATATATTTAGTTTTTTGACAGGAATTTATTACATAATTATAATTAAGATACCAAGTTATAGTTTAAAATTAAATGAAAACTTTTTTTAAATAAAGGTATTACTATATAAATAAATATAAGAAATCAATAATGGGTGTGACCTCCATTATTATTGATACATTCTTGGAGGCGTCTGCTCATTGACGCTATCAAGGTATCAATATAATTAATATTAATCGTTTCCCATGCGTTATCAATGACTGTAATTAGTGCATTACGGTTTACTGGTATAAAATTTAGCCCTTGTTGTCTTCGGATAAGAGCAAGTATTCAAGCCAAACATTTTCTCGTATCTAATTGCGCACAACCCGCGAAGTATGAATAGGGGCGTTGTCCTTTAACAACAAAAATACATTATGAAAATGTTAATTCAACAGATCCCGAACTATTTTTTGGAGAAAGTATAGTGAAATAAGAATACTTACTTGTTGGAAAATATAATCTTCGTCTGGATAAAACACTTCGACTGAAGGTTTCATAATAGTTTACAAAATATCTAAATACGCAGCAGAAGACGTCCATCGATAGCCCAACAAACTCCTGGACCCCGCCCGATAACCCAACCCCACACATTCACAGAAAAATAACCACTTCGTTTTTTAGGACATATGTGATTATTTTCGTAACGAGTTCCTTCCATTCTAAAAACTTTTAGTGGTCCATCGTTGCGGCTATTGAACGTTTTTTCGTCGCTAAAAATCACTCGATTCCAAAATTCCAAAGGTTCGTTCACATATCGCCTTGCAAATTCCAGACGACGTCTCATATTTTCGTCACTGAGAACTTCTTTCGCAGCAGCATTATACTTCTTTATTCCCATCTCTTTTAATCTTTTTGTGCAGTTATACGGCATCCGGGAAAATGTGTATCTGCTATAGCCCTGAGTATGTAGCAAATGGTTGTTCTGTTACGTAATGAAACAACTCGAGATCTTGAGCACGTGTAGATACTTTAGGTCTACCACTTCCGATGGCTCTTTCCAAAGTGTGTTCAAGATTCCATTTTACTCGGTAATGCCCTACGGTGCTTTTTGGTATATCTAACATACGTGAAATTTCACGCACGCTACGGCCCGCCGCTAATTCCGAAACAATCCGCGCTTTCAAATCAGCACCGAGATGAGGTGGCATTTTCACAACACTTGAAATTTTAAACTAAAATGGAATTTACATTTCTTACTTTATTTATTGGTTCACACTACCCCTTCTCAAACAGTAGGTAATTGTTTATTTATTACATACTTTTAATGACCAATGTAACAACCCTTAGAGCAATATGACTCAAAGGAAGTAAATTAAACAAGCAAGGATATTCTATTGTTATTGAAACTTATTCATAAAGTAAAAGCCATTTCCTTATAATGCTAATGGACAGGATTTTCTTTTAAGTATTAAGATTACAATAGAGGACTTATAAACTTTCGAAAATATCTAATTATAAATATTTACACTGCAATTGCGCTTTTTCCTTAATAATTTCTTAGCAATAACATACACGTTCTTGGTTTTAAGTTGTCATAAATTTGATATGATATAAATTTGTGTTTCTAATATTACATCACAAACTAATCTTTATTCGCCAAAAATTGTTGCTTAAGTTGTAAAGCTTCGTACACACCTGAACAACAAACCGAGCAACAAACATAACAACGAACCGAAAGTCAAACAGAACGACAAACGATCTTTTATGATTTCCACAATCCGAACAACAAACGGAACGTTTGTGCTGTTCCCATAATTATTTTCAGTAGTTTTCAGTTCATATATATTTATTATTGAGAAGAGAAAAAAGGAAAACAAGAAGATAGTGCCAACCAAATTTTTACGCACAAAGAAGAGTAAAAATTATAATTTACTTCGCTTTTTTTTTATTTTGAAATTTCCCGCCCAAATGATGCTAATAGGGACATCATTTTTTCTTGCATTCTTAAACACTGATTAATTTAAAACATTTTTCTTCTGTCAACTCCATAATATTACCTAAAACACAACAAACCCACAAAAGGGAGGACAAAAATAAATAATTTAATTCTCCCGCATAAGTTTGTTCGCCGTTTTGTTTAGATTCGTCCAAACCTGCAAACGCATTCGCGCGCATTTTTTGATGTCGGAGAAAAAACCGACAAGTTGCGGGAACGCCGCAAACCGTTCGTGGAACAATCAGGACTTGCGAATCTGTTCTAAAATTCGTACGTAGCACCGTCCAAATTAATGTTCCGATTGCCGTTCGGTTCGTTGTTCTGTTTGTTCCTCGGTTTGTTGTTCAGGTGTGTACGAAGCTTTACAATAAGCATATTAATATGAACTATATCTTATGAAAGGAGAGTTATGTAACTATAATTAACGACTTAACGTTACGTTAGTAGATTCCATTTACTATTTACACATATTTTCTTGGAACATTCGATAATTAACTATCGGGATATGATGACCCTATACTTCGCAGGTTGTGCGCAACTGGATACAAGCAAATAACTTGGAGCTGTTACCCTGGCCAGCAAAAGCCCAGATTTTAACATTATCGAAAATGTTTGGGCTCGAATACTTGCTGTTATCCGAAGACAACAAGGGCCAAATTTTATACCAGTAAACCGTAATGCACTAATTGCAGCCATTGATACCGCATGGGAAACGATTAATATTAATTATATTGATACCTTGATAGCGTCAATGAGCAGACGCCTCCAAGAATGTATCAATAATAATGGAGGTCACACCCATTATTGATTTCTTATATTTATTTATATAGTAATACCTTTATTTAAAAAAAAGTTTTCATTTAATTTTAAACTATAACTTGGTATCTTAATTATAATTATGTAATAAATTCTTGTCAAAAAACTAAATATATACGTTGACAATAAGAATTGCCTTAGTTTTTATTTTCACTTTTTATATTAACTACAGAAAAAATGAAACGTCATAAAATATACATTTTGTAAGGACTAAATATTATGAATAGAGAGTTTAATGATTTTTTTAATAACTTACAATAATTAGTAGGTTAGATTTATTTAAAAATAAGTAATAATCAGTCAACCCAAATAACCATGTTTAGTTTTTGATTTAATTTAAAAGTTATTGCTTGTAGACGTTTTTAAATCAAAATTA
Source organism: Abscondita cerata (assembly GCA_030710515.1). Taxonomy (NCBI): domain Eukaryota; kingdom Metazoa; phylum Arthropoda; class Insecta; order Coleoptera; family Lampyridae; genus Abscondita; species Abscondita cerata. Next base: position 98,888 of record JALBCR010001684.1, on the reverse strand, counting down.
TTTCTAATTTTATTTTGTAAACATTTCCTAAACAAAATTTTGATTCGATAATTAATCGAGCTATGGTGTTTAATTAGCGATACCTTCAAATATATTCTTTAAAGAAAAAAATTAAGTAAGCAACGTAAATTACCTATTTTCTAAAACGTGCTTAGTGTAATGATTCATTCTACAGTCCTTCTATAAGATAACCCCTGCTGAGACTACCTGCTGTTAGAATTGTAAATGATACCCTTAAACCCACTTCACAATCTGCAAACTTTTGTTTACAGAAATTGTGGTGTCCAAGTTTTAAATTTCATGAGTGTACATACGTTAAGGCGTGGTGGTAAGGAAGAGCAGTGGCCATTATTAGTTCAGAATTAATCAATAAAATCATTCTCACTACAGTCCAATTGGGGGTGGTCATACAGCAACCAAAATAAGACTTTTTATTATTTTAAACAGGTAGATGAACGCATAAGAGTCCTGTTAGGCCGCAGTTACACAGGAACCACCGTCTATTACCACTAAATACCGATTCAATGTGCCTTGGTCACACAGACGGTCAATCACTATTGCCAATTATATCAAATTTAGATCACAAATCTCTTTTCTGCAAGATATTGTGTTTCATTACAGAGGATATTCCATTTTTTCCATCTTCATTGTCATGATAGAATGCATGTTAAAATGTTAATAAAACTAATTCTAATTGTGTAATTTGCATTGTTGTTTTATCTCTTTTGCTCAACTGATGTTGTCCTATGCCTTATCGTTTTATTAGGTTTTACTCATATGTCGCGGTTGTGGGGGAACTAACTAAATCTAATTCAAAAATTTTAATGTTACTTCAAAAATGATTAAGTATTTTTGGGTCGGGCAATTAAGAAAAAGGAATTGACAAAAGAAATGGTATTGTTGTTTATTCAATAGTGCAAAGTACAGGTAAAAATTACAAATTCTGGGTAATACATAATCCTTTAAGTACGTTTTAAAAGTGCTTTCGGCAACAAGAAATGTATAACATGGCAAATCCAAATGGCTAGAATTTAAAAAAAATTACATTTACAACCCAATGGCTACAAGATTAATAGCCGCGTCAGATTCTTATGCGGATTTGCATAAATATTATATCGCTATGCAAAATCCAATTCCTCTTTGTATTGAAATGTGAGTATTTATATAATTTTGTTTCTACCAACTACTATCAACCACTGCTTTAGAAAAAGCAAACACGTTCACAGTGGTTTATGAGTTGGGGTGAGAGTTAGTGAATCTAGTATGACCACCCAAATAAGAATGCATGTGTTTGAAATTGCAGCTACAGCCACCGAATATTATTAACTATCCTGTGTGACTGCGGTCTAATAAATGTGACGTTTGTAAGTAAAATAAATCAAGAAGAAGACGAGATATTGAACGTTTAAAAATGTTTCGATGTTGTTATGGTATCACACTAATTTTTACAGTTGGTGATGCCCATTTCCAAATAGCTTGAGTGAACGTCCATATTCATATGAGTAAAAACCAAGAAGACCATGGTCTAGTATTGCCATCGAATGTGCTAATTAAGTATAATCTTACTACACATTATGTGACAAAATTCTTTCCACTGTATTTAATCAAAAAAATACAATCTGAAATGGTACCTCTCAAAAATTTAAAAAAAATCAAACAATCAATAAGTTAAGTTTTGTCAAAAAAGCTAAGGAAAGTTTAAAGTTGTAGAAATATGTAATCGTATCAATAAAATTAAATTAAAGCAGATGAAAAAACAACCATTTGAGATTTTAAGCAACGTGTACCTCAATTATTAATGAGATCTGGTGTTTTGGACATAGTAGCAAACTTTTACCTGTTTCAGAGGATGATATATCATAATAATTTTTATTGTTTCAATAGTCATTTATTAAATATTAAGTTTTGTAAAGTTTCTTAGACATGAGTAGTGCTTTTGAAAAGATGTTAACCTCAAAAATTCTTTTGCAGCTGTCCCTTCTACAATTAACTTCAATGGTAGTAAAGTTAGTAGATCATTCACCGTAGTCCAAGCTTTTCTTTAGTTTTTCAACATTACACCGTGGGTAATGGTTTTGCTGCTACTTAATCTAATTTACAAGTGTAAAGATTCAGTCGCATTTAAGGTGTTCTTTTTCATCTGGTTCCAACCACATCCCGATTTTCTTAATGAAAGGTTATATTGTTGTATTTGCAGTTTTTTCTCCCTTTCATCTTTAACATACTGTTACATTACTTCTCTTATCCAAAGATTTAAAAAATCACACGCGTATGCCCAATCTTTAAATCTGGCAATTGTCAAGAGATTAACAATTATCTACCTACTGCTCTGATAAGTATGTTCGCAAAGATATTTGAGATCTGCACATATACGTAGTTTAACCAGGAATGGTCCAAATTTTGTACTAGTGTTTCTTGAACAATTCTAAGCTAAAATGATTCTCTAAAGTTTTTTCAAATAGGGCTTCTTTTTCGAGATATTGCATTTTCAAGTTGTCAACTCTACTGGGTCATGGTCATTATGTGATCAAGTTATCTACATACTTACCATTGTCATAAAGCCCGGTATTACAATGGATTTCAAAAACGATCCAATAAATTATTTTAATTTTGTGATTCTAACGGCTGGGGTGAGCCTGTACAAAATCATGACACTAACTATGTTTGGTATTTTCCACGAGTTGCGTTAATTACCTTTCCACTTGATGAGGGTAATTTTATTGTATCGTTAATAAAAGTTGAGTTTATTAATCCATTGTAAATTGCAACCCTAAATTTTCTGTGATTCCATATACCTATTAAGTTAATTTTAAGTACAAAAACATCAAAAACATAGGGATAACAACTTTAAAGCGCAATATCTCGAAAAGAAACCCCTATATAAAAAAACTTCAGAAAATCATTTTAGCTTAGAATTGGTAAAGTAACACAAAATTTGGACTATTTCTGATTGAATACCCTGTATAATCTTTCCGATTTTTTAAATTACGTGGCATCAACTGTTATCATCACAAGTTGAGTTGATGTTGTTTTCACTGGTTTTTCTAAAGCATGGGATACATGGTATCCCATGTTAAAAACTTCTGTTATTTGGATTGCATGAAACTCTATCAAGTTATTTAAATCCTATCTATTTATTAGGAATGTGTACGTAGAATTTTCGAGTCACAAATGATTTGCCTTCAGTCTTTTGTCTATAATTCCACAAGGTTCGAACATGGGTCGTTTATTATTTCACATTATTATTACTGACATTGTGCAAATAATAAGTGTCAAATGCGTTTTATTTGTTGATGATCTAAACATTTTTACCAAAATTGTCTCCAAAGAATTAGTATACATATCCAGAATAACATAAACACTATCTATCAAAATCTACTCACACTTAATATACGAGGGTGGTCTGAAAAGTTTCCGACCTAACATAACTACTAGAATTTTTACCTTAAAATTTATTTTTATTTTTCTACACAGTCTCCTTGTGACTCTATACACTTCTCCCAGCGATGGTCTCATCTCTTTAATCCGTCGAAATAGTACTCGGCGTTCTTCTTTGCAAAATAATTGTTCACGAAGGTAATTGCCTCCCTCATTTGACAAAAATCTTTGTCCTCCGAGCGCAGTTTTTAGTTGAGGGAACAGAAAGAAGTAGCTTGGGGCTAGATCTGGTAAATAAGGTGGATGGTCAAGCAGTTCAAACCGTAATTCATGGATTTTAGCAATGGCAACTGTTGAGGTGATACACGATTTTCTTTTTTTGCAAATGTGGCCGTATATCCGCAATTTCTGCCTTCAGCTTGTCAAGTAATGATGCGTAGTAATGGGTTTCCTTTTTTGAAGATAATCGATTAGAATAACTCCATGACTATCCCAAAAAACAGTCGCCATCACTTTCCCAGCCGAAAAAACAGATTTTGCTTTTTTGGAGCCGGTTCCCCCTTTGCAGTCTACTGTTTTGACTGTATTTTCGTTTCAGGCGTATAGTATTGTATCCAAGTTTTATCTACAGTAATTAATCGGCGTCAAAACTCAAATGTATTGCACCTAAACTGCGCCAACAGAGTCTAATTTACGTAGGCGTATTCCCTATTAAAAACAAATAATTTATGACAGCTCGATACTCGATTTTTTGCATTTTCACAAAAATACTCACTTTGACTCACTCAAACGACTGTCAAATAAATACTGCGAGTCAAAAATGGCTGAAACTTTGATGTCTTGCTGTCAAAAGATGCACAACTACATTCTCTGACTGTTATTGACAAGTGCTGCAATCTTCACGTTGAGGTCGGATACTTTTCAGACCGCCCTCGTAAGTAAATGTAAAGTTTTGTCTTTCAATTAATTTTTAATTTGCTATATATTTTTAATTACTTACAACAAAAAAAAATAGTGATAATTTTATGAAATTATGTGATCATTACATTGATGACTAATATTTTCATTTACAAAACCCTATTCTAATGGTAAAAGTGTATATAAAATTAATACAAACAATAAAATTGTTTCAATTGTTTGTGTGTTACAATGTATGTTTTTTTTTATATCAATATATGATTGACACTATAACTACAATTTTTTCAGTTACTGCAAAAGTTTTTGTAATTTTAGCTGTACAACGATAACAACATAAATTGATGCAACTTCTCTAAAACTTTCTAGTCAACCACCTATTCATTCGACGTAAAATACGTGTAGAACATTATGTAAATTTAATTTAAAATTAAAGTTTGTTCTAAATAGGATTACAAAATAGCTTACCGTTTCAAACTATTCGGTAAATTATTAGCTTGAATAGTTTATCTGGTTTTGTAGATTAATAATGAAAGACTAACAAATATTTCTGTTTTAACTTCAAATAACTCCCCGTTAAACAAATATACTCGCAGTATTACTAAAACAGTATATCTTTTATGATCTAAACATACAAAGTTATTGACTTTAATGTAAATTTTGATGCGAGGTTTTCCAAAACAAGTATCTCAAAATGAAAAGCATTTGTGTGTATGTAGAGAAACTAGAACTTTGTTTAGGTATATCATAAGAAAACCAACAAAATACTACGGCGTGAATAATCTGCAGAAAGAGTACTTTAATATTCAGGGCAAAAAAAACAAGTAGATTACCGTTGATATACTGTACGTTGAAGTATCTTCTGATTATACCAAATTTATGTACGAGAAGAAACTACTCAGAAATATTTTCAAAGTCAACTACTAAACTAGTTTCAAACATTTCAATTTGAATTTTTTGGTTGCAATTCTTTTAAGTAATTAAGATTTACTAAATAAATGATTTTTTACTACAAACCTTATAAACAAATTTAATTACTTAGTACCAACCCTCAAACTGTGCACTAGGAAAATCAACCATTGAGAAGTGGTTTGCTAAATAGGGCCTTCTGGTAGGAGTGTGGTGGATGGATGACTCCATGTACTTTAAAAAGTGCCGACGTTTTGGTCAGAAATTATTATTGTTATTGTTATTATTATTATTATTACCAGAAGACTCCATAAGATTGGGAAAACTTAAATATCTAATATAATAATCTATAAAATAGTTTTGAATAACCGTATAGTGAAGTTCATCGAAAGAGCTGACAAAGAAGCACATATAGTGCATACATATTTGGGCATGTAAAACTCTGCCCCGCGAGCTAACAATCTATCAAAAACAACAACGTGTTGATGATTCGAAGCAATATTTAAAACTGTTCAACCGTCTATTCTGCTGTTCTTGCGTCGATATGTGACAATGGATAAAACTTACATTCACCATTACACTCTAGGGTCCATTTGGCAGTCAGCTATGTAGACAGAACCGGATAAAAATTAATACAGTGGCCAAATTCTTGTTTCGGGAAAGTCTGACAGAAATTGTTCAATTCCTAAAAATAATCGATATCCGAGTAGTCATATACTTATCAGTTATAATAATAATATAGAATTTATTGATACTTTGGCAGTGGCAGAAGATCCTAATCTATCAAAAAAATATTCCAGGACCGTACTCAGGACAACTAGACCCCTTTAAGGAAGGTGAATGTAAAAGAATCAACACACTTCTTACTGGTGGATGCGACGTTTTGAACTCTAATGTGGGTGCTTCTTCTAAGCCAGTGCCAGATTAAATGGATGTTGTAATAAAAGTTGTAAGTTTAGAACACATTCTTTTGTTATAAATTGGTTTCATCACTCATTTAAATAAAGCACAAACAAGCAATCACACCATACAGTTTGGAAACGAAAACGACAATGACATTGTGTTATAAACTTACAACTTTCATTACAACACCCATTTTATCTGGCACTGGCTTAGAAGAAGTACTCGTACTAGGGTGCGAAACGTCGCCACTACCACTAACAAGTGTGTTGGTTCTTTTACATTCACCTTCCTTAAAGGGGTCCAGTTGTGCTGAGTACGGCCCTGAAATATTTTTTTTTGAACAATTTTATGGAAGGAAAAGCTTTTCAACATACATCCTAATGTATGTTAAAGTAACGATGCTGAATTAGTTTGTATAAGTAGAAAATCTGTTTGAAAAAGATCAAAGATTCAGTGGTATCGACATAAAGGAACATTATTTTCACAGATGAACAGATGAGTCCATGTTCAATGAATAGTTTTTTGAATGGACGGATTTGTAGTAATGGTCCAAAAATAACCACCAAAATCTACCAATTAACCAAAAGAAAGTGGGAAAAAAATTGTTAAAAGACACGACTATCAGGATTTGTTAAAAAAATTTAAAAAGTATGAATATTCAAAAATAAATGTTTAAAAATTATCTTATGTGAAATTGCTTTTCGAATTCAAGAACATAAAAAATACTGTTCTATTTATTAAAATCAAAAGTTATGATCACTTCCAGTTGAATCTTAAGTGGGGCATCAGAAAATGTCCAACTCGTAACATCCACGGATGGCGTTAGTATCGCATTATAGTTCCTAAATTAATAATTTTTTATAAAAAAGTCTAGACATCCACCAGTATCGGTAATTTTGTAATTTCTCTAACAGAAAGCGCTGTCTTTAATAAGATGTTTTACACATTTACATGCGGCGGTGTTGCAAGTTATACACGCGCATATGCGAAATACAATTCACTTATTAGTTACATACTTATTATCAACCCCAGAATAAATCTTGAAAATGGGGAATGAACATGAGCACTCAAACTTGTCTTCTGTGTTTATCTTCTATGATTTATAAGTCGAAATTATACAATTGAGGCAAGGCTGCACATTAACTATGGCATCGGTATTAGTTACATATTTGTTGCGCCATCTTTGTCAATACTGCTGAACTTAAATTCTTAAATGTTAACAGAATAGTTTATTGTTAATACAAACAAAACATTTGACAGAAGTCAAGTTCAAGGATTCGAAACATTGGAACTTACCACGGGTTATCTTATGTTTTAGTGGTTATCCGTAATGATACATTTTGAATTGTTATTGTTTTCAATTGTTGATAAATCAGTAATTATATACATTTGATAAATTAAAAAATGGGATTACCTTTTTGAAACCTTCTACTTCAATTACTGTTTACCGTTTTGACTGTAACTATGCTTGTTTTAAAAATTAATAGATTTTAGTAGGTGTATGTTTTTCACAAACTATTTAAATGCCCCTCTTAATATTAAAATTTAGTCTCAAAATTTCTTTAATTATCGAATTTGTATCTGAAGCAATAAAATGAGAGTGCCCATTTGCTATAAATAAAATAGTGTTTATCAAATTCACTTTTAGATCTTGACAAGTTATATACAAATAGCATCACACTATTTTTTGGAATTCTGGGCTTGCAAACGGCTTCTTTTTTATTGTCTAATGAGAATACAAAATTGAGTTGTTGGAAGGAGACACAAAACCATATTTAAGTTTTATGTACATTTTGAGTTTCGTAAGAAAACATGTGATTGTGAAACATTTGATAACCCTATTCTACTGATCTAAAACGCTACTGACCCTTATTACTACTCTGCACCGGTCGTGTCTCTACGTATTAACGTAGTATCGGGTTTTGTAAGCTAACATGGCATCTCCGTTTTATTTCTGAACCTAAAATCATTGAAATCAACAACTTATGCCATGTTGGTTCTGTGGTTCAGAAATGAGTTGATGTAACACCTGCTTGTCTTCTTTGACGATTGTTTGTTGTTTAACAAGAAAGTGTTAAGCTTCCATAAATTATATGATCTTGTTGTTGACCAGAATTTTTTAGGAACCTATTTTGGAATCGTCAGTTGTACAATTTTTTTCAGATATTGAGAAAATGGTATGGAAAACATTTCCATTGTTTGTTAATTTTTTGAAAATTTTTATTTTGCAGTTACTAGAATTACTTACTGTTTATATCTTGTCAGCAAAGGTTTCTGCAACAACTATATATTAAAATATGTTTCACCATAGAGTTTCTAGATTATATTATAACTAAAAATGAAGCAATCCAACATATGATATTTTTTGTGATTTTTATATGCCATTTTAATTTCAACTTTCTCCACCTGAAAATGTTGAAAATGTCAAACATACAAGAACTGATTTAAAAAATGTTGTAATTGTGATTTATTTGTATGTCAAATATTTTGAAAAAATAAGAAATCTAAAAAAATTTCACACAAAAATCTGTTTTTTCAATAAGCGCAATTAAAAATTGATACCAAATAAAGATACCATAACAACAAATTTAAAAATAACCATGCCCATCATATCGTATATTGTTGAAATTGGAAAAATCCTCTACTGATGTCACAGCCAACTGTCATAACTCAAATTTAAAAGGATAATTCGCTATAGCAAAATAAAAAAAATTGAAAAAAATTAAAGTCGAAAGAAAAATTGAACATTTAAATTTGGTTTTATCATGATTTTTGGCTTAAGAAAAGAGATTTACGATGAGTTATTTACGAGTTTAATTAATATAACATCAAAATTTGACCGCCCATACATAACCGTCTTCTGATTTAATTTTAGTTTTTTTTTCCATCGTCGGCCATACTTTTGCTTTTTGCACCATATTTTATAGTTATATAGTTTTATTTTAAGAATATTCACACGTTAAATAGTTATGATATGATTCAGAAGTTTTTGTGTTGTATTTATTATATTGACATCAAAATAGTAGACAAGCATATTGGTTACTTGTATAACATCAATTTAAAATAATATTAATATGAATTAGTACGTGTACATGTACCTCTTAAACCCGGTGTTAAGTTAATGCGCTTTGATAAAGTGAATTACAATTACAAACGTGAATTAAGCGTTTATATGTTTTACTCCAAGTCGATTTTATTTCAATGCGCATTAGCGAAGTATCGTATTTCCAACGTAGCGACGAGAAAAAATAAGAAAATGATTTTAAAGCATAACCTCAAACAGTTAAATTCAAAGTTGCATTAAATAGTTCAATTTTGTGTAAATTAAATTTTTTTTAACCACTTATAATAATGGACAACCTTCTAGTTCAAGAACGTATTCAGTTTCTTTCGCTTATGATCTCAATTAATGGAAGATACGTCAAGAGGTTATGAAAAATAAAACGAAGAAGACTGGAGATAGAAATTGGCGCTAGAAAGTCTTTGTAATAGTCAAAGCTACTAATGTGCAATATGGTAAACAGCATACCTATGTATGTAAAACCACATAACCGAAGTATATGGATGAAAAGTAGAAACAGTAATTTTTGGAAAAATATATCAAATTCGAAAAATGAAGATGACGATTAAATAGAACCTTTCAGGGTGACAAAAGCTATTTTCTATTTCCTCTGTGTTCAGTTACATAACTTGTTAAAACATAAACCCAAGACTGTAAGGAAACCAGTTCCAGTACAGAAAATAGTAGCTATCGCATTATATAAATTAGGTAACTGTGAATACACAGTCGTGGAAAACGTTTTTGAAGTCCACAAGTCAACTGTTCACAACTGCGTGTATTTATTTGTTTTGGCCGTGAATAAAGTATTACTAACTAAAGTAATAACAAAGAGGCCATGAAAATAGCAAAAAAGAATCCAAAAAAAGACAAACGTTGAACAAATTTTTGATTTTATTGATGGTAAGACTTGGAGTACATATTACAACATACATTTATTATTAGCTCTTTATTGTAGGAACGTATATTTTCGTTGTACCACCTTATCTCTTACAAGATTATGTAAATAAAAAAAATAAATTATTATTCATATTTTTATAAGTTTTAATAATTTTAAATTAAAATTGACCAAACCATCAATTTTGGATGGTTTTATTAATTAAACTGATGTCAACTCATACATGTGTAAGGTGAGTCTAATTGTTTTAAATTTTAAATTCAATAATCTAGTGTTTAATTATCTAGTCATACAGTTTAATTTTTTGGTCCTTTTTTGCTCTTTTTTAATGTAGTGAATTTTGACTTAATGCGTTCTACTATGTTCAATTTACATTTAGCAATACCGTTAAATTTAAAGTTGCATTAAATAGTTCAAGTTTGTGTAAATTAAAATTTTTTTAACCACTTATAATAACATTCTAGTTCAAGAACGTATACATTTCCTTTTGCTTATGATCTCAATTCAATGGAAGAGACGTCAAGAGGTCATGAAAAAATAAAACGAAGAAGACTTGAGTGGAGATGAAAATTGGCTCTTTTAACATTTTAGACATACATAAAACGTCTTAGTATAATATACAGGGTATTGCTATATTCGACCAACAACGCTCTACCCCAGAGAGCTCTCGTAAATTAGTGAATTTTGATATAGGAACATGAACCCTTAAACGGCTTAGTTGCTGAGATACAGGGTGTTGAAAGTTTCAAATAAAAATTAAAAATTTGCAATAAATCAAAAATAGTATGTGTTGAAGCAAATCGTTTAGCCAAACGCCAACGGACAAATTGCACTGCACATAATAATTTGAAATATGTCAGTACTTACATACTTTTGTTTAGAAGCAAATATCTTCAAGACAGTTCATTTTAGCACCATAAAATGTTTTTATTTTTTGTACCAAAAATGAATAAAAAATTAAAAAAAAAAATTATTTGCTCCAGTGGCGTAAAAATAGGGTAAACAAAATCATAGTTCAGCAAGAATAGCTGTAGGAAATGTATTTAGCCGGTTAAAGGTAGATAGAGGTGTTTATTGAAAAGATTGTGTCCTTTATAACATTGTGGAAAAACGCAGGAGCACATTTAATCCACTTTGGTTAAAAGAAGTTACAAAAAAAATCTCAACCACAACCAAACTGTCAACCTAGGGAAACCCAAAATGCTTCTTCAGCCAAGGTGGTCAGAGATCATCTCAAACTATTTATGGCGGAAGAGTTGCATTGTGATTTATATTTTTATTTTTAAAAACATTCATTCATAAACGTAAAAGAAAACCCTAATACTACAAAAGAAATTTAATGTGCTCAGTATTAAATATTTTCACTTCAAAAATTTCCAAATCATGTAAAATAATTTTTTAAACGCATTGACATTGGTCATGGCCTCAATACTCGTATAAATCAAATATAAATGGTGGTTTGTTCATGTAAAGCACCACTAATTTGTTACTTGAAAAAACAATTGCAGACAAATCAAACAACCCATATTATGTTATTTATACAAGAATTGACGTCACGATGTAGACAATCTGTTTTGTGCCAATTTTAGTATTTAAGTTAAATACACTTTTTAAATAGTACACTGTAATTTAAGAAAAAATTACAACTGATGAACGTCTTTTATGAGTGTGGGCTTCGATTTTACACATTTTATAAAAAGTTGAAAAATACCGAGTAGTTTTACTTTGGTAATGGGCATTGCTTAGGTGGTGCTTCTAAATTTGACAAATTTACGGAAACAGTATTGGTGGTCTTTATTGTACCTGTTGGAATTTGAATGGCGACTGATAACTAAGCATCATCATTTTCATGTTATTGAAAAAAAAAAATATTTATTAATCCGGTCATGAACCTTTTATTTACATCACACTCTTGCTCCAATACCTGCGCTTTCCATTGCCGTTGTTGTTCAGCCTCTTCGGCCAAGAATTTCTTCTGTTGCTCCAAGCATTTTTTCTGTAAATTTTGAGAAAATGTTATGCCACCTCGCCGTAAAACCCGATAACGCTCGTTTGCAAGGACTTTGTCTTGTAACGTAAGCATTTAAATTAAAAGGTGCATAATGTACCCGTTTTTTTCATTTTTATTGGTTTTCAGTCATTTTCAATTAAAACAATAAATTGTAAACAACATGCACAAAACATTACTATTACAATTTTTTCTACCGTCAATTAGAAAACCACCCGCAAATCTATTAGACAAAAACAACAAGAAAAAAACTCAAATGACTCACTTTGGGCCTTATTGTTGGGCGCTTGACATTTGAAAATTGATAACTGTTATCAATATCAATGAGCGCAATTAGGAAAAATAAGCGTACATTTCGGCAGCTCTCGGAATTGGCAGAAAAATTGTCTCTCCGTTGTTATACGTTATCTTAGGGTAGTGTATGGCGGTTGACTCCCAATTTTCCCAAGAAAGATGGATTTAACTAAAATTTTTACGGTAGGTAAGGAATACCTCAATGTTATGCCGAAGTGTGCTTTTTTCTAGGGGTGGTAATTCAAAAGAAAACAAAAAACCATGAGTATATATAGAAAATTTAATTCTAAGCTAAAAATGATCTATACATTTTTTTCCAAAAATCAATACTTTTTCTAATACACATTTTTTTTCAAAAAGAATGTTTTTCACAAACAACTCAAAATTATTAATTTCATCAAAGAAAATGCCATATAGTTATTAAAAAAACAAAAAAATTATATTTATTTTTTAATGTAGGTCTAATACAAACACAGTTGTAGCTGATTGAAAGTAAGTTGTATATATTTTAAAAATTTTTATATTTCAACATCGAATTACGAAAAACCAGTAAAATTTGGAATGAAAGTGTTAATACCCTTTCTAAAATAAAGTTAGTTTTGACTTTTTTTACCATCTTCAAATTTCATTGCTATTCTCCCCGCGTGTATTCTTAATTTTTCCATCTTTATTTTCTCCTCAACTATTTATTTATTTATTCGTGTGGTACATTATACAAATATTGTATTGTGATGTAAATGTTATGTATGGTGCCCCAGAAGATCAGTATAAACCTGTATAGTGTGGTGAAAAAACCGTGTGCAATAGTAGATTGGTTCGTCTTGGCAAAGCATTTACTTCAAGGTTCAGGAAAACCACTAAAACCTAAATATGCCAATCTTTACTCACCCTAGTATTTACATGTAATAATATTAATTAAGTGTGTAAACATTATAGAAGGTCAATAAGAACATAAAATATAACAGCACAGCCACTGCATGACGACATATAATGGACCGGTCCAAGTGTCTCTCTTTCCAACCCTAATATTCCTTTCCAATATAGCTCTTGCACTTTCTATAACCTATCCCATTTCTTCCATCCCTACACTTCCGCTCCGTATATCATTACACTCCTTATTAGGTTCGTAAATAACCACCCCCTCTTTATTACGTCATTTCCAAACACCCTCTCCCCCAATCCCCACACTTGCCATATTATTCTCCTTCCTTTCCTTTTTAACTCCTTTACAAGTGTCTCTTCCTTATTTTCTTACCTCATTCTATAGCATAAATATCTCCCCTCATCTACTTCTTCTACCACCTCTTCCCCCACTTCCATTTCTCTTTTTTGCCTTCCCTTCTTCTTTTTGAAAATATAATATTTTTGTTTTCTCCACATATTCTTTTATTTTCTTTTATTCAATGAATTTCTTTACTGTTCCCATTATCCTGACCATTTCCTTATTTATTTTTGCCACTACCACCACATTGTCCGCGTACGCCAAAACCCATACTTTCACCTTTCAATCATTATCCCCTCCTACTGCCTACCCTTCAATGTCTCCTCCAAGTCTCCTATATATAAAAAAATAGGATTGGACACCCTTGTTTCAATACCTTGCTTGTTCAAAACCCCTTACTCAATTCTCTCCCCAATCTCACACTACATTTTGTCTCCCCATATACTTCTTCTATAGCCCTCACCACATCCTCTTGTACCTTTTTTTTTCTCATCACTGCCCATAAGCTTTCTCTGTCCACATTGTCAAAAGCTGCTTTAATGTTCAAAAATAAAGCATAAGCTTTCCCACTTTTCTTTTAGAATTTCCTATTCACTATATTTTTAAAACATATATATTGTCTATTGTCCTTCTCCCTTTCTAAAACCTATCTGCCACTCTCTTATTAACCTCTTCTCCACTAGTGCATTATTTAATTTTTCTTGCAGAATCGTGGCATACACCTTATATCCCGTGTTTGTAATACTAATTCCCCTATAGTTCCTTATTTAATTCTTCCTTCCTTCCTTATGTACTGAGCATATTATTGCCTCCCTCCATTCCATCGGTAACTTCTTTCCCTCTATATCTTATTTATTATTTTTTTTATCTTCCCTCTCATCTTTTCTCCTGTTTACTTCTACTGTTCCCCCTGTATCTTGTCCGTACCCACAGCTTATACCTTTTCTTATTTTTTCTATCGTTTTTCTATTTCCTCTTCAATATTTCCTTCCCATTTTCAGCTACCTCCTCTACCTCTTTAATTATCCTATTTGGCATCTCTCCTTTACTATCTAATATCCTCTTACAATATTTCCTCCATTCCATCATATTTATCCTCAACCCTCCTTCGCTGTTCCTCCTTCTCTCCTTGTTTATAAACTCCCATGTTTCCCCTTCCTTCCTCAAACTCTTTATCTTCTCTTCTATTTTTTCCTTATATACTTTCTCCTCCTCCTCTACATTCATTTCCCACCCTCTGTTTACCCCCGTTATAATTCCTTCTTTCTGCTCTTCTGTTTTTTTCTTGTTTTTTTCTTACCATATTATCTTTCTTAATCCTTGCCAAGTCCTCACTTTAATATCCACCCTTCTCTCTTCCTCTTGCTAGTTTTTGTGTTTTTTTTGACTAATTTTACCTTCTGTTTATCTCATATCATTTCCTCTCCTTCTACCCACAATTTTTATAAACCTAATTTAATTCTTTTCCCCTCTTTTCTCAGTCTGTTCCCCTCCTCTCTTAATTTTTTTTGTATTTGTCTTTCCTTCTTTGTCATGTCGTCATGATGAAAAAAATCATCAACCAAACCCTTCACATTACTCCTTTAATTAGAATTAAATGTTCCAAATTTATAAATTAAATTGTTTTAACATTAAAAACGTGATCAAAAAGGTTGACTAGTTTAAAATACTTCTTTTAAAAAATATATTTTAAGTGGAATTGCTGTTCTTGATATTTATCAAAAATTTGCATTTTTATTTTTAAATAACTCAGTAAATAAACCATATACATAAAAATTACCAGAGTACTAGAAGTTAGCGTAGTTATTTTCATTACTGAACGATTGTATGGATAGCTGTACCCATGAAAAACAATAGCGATTATAAATAAAAGAGTATATTATGCAATGAGCATGTAATGCTTACTATTAAGACACGAGCAACGCTATTAGAAAATGAGCCAAAGGATTGTTTGATTTGTGTGCAATTGTTTTTCAAGTTACAAATTAGTGATGCTTTTATACGAGTATTGACGTCATCACCAATGTCAATGCGTTTAAAAAATTATTTCAAAAGATAGTGTTTTGGAAATTTTTAAAATGAAAATATGTAATACTGAGCACATTATATTTGTTTTGTAGTATTATGGTTTTCTTTTACGTTTATGAATTAACACTAAAAGTACAATTTTCTTAAATATAAATTTTATGAAAACACCTAATTATAATCACTTTTTAAGATAATGTTTTCAAAAACAAAAATATATATTACACTACAACTCCTTTTTAATTTCTTCTAATTGATTGTCTTAAGGTATAGTTTTCCGCCATAAATAGTTTGAGATGATCTCTAACCATCTTGCTGGGGAAACATTTTGTGTTTCTTTAGGTTGTGAGTTTGTTTGTAGTTGGGATTTTTTTTATTTTTGTAAGTGGATTAAATGTGCTCCTGCGTTTTTCCACAATGTTATAAAGGACACAATCTTTTCAATAAACACCTCTATCTACCTTTAAGCGGCCAAATACATTTCCTACAGCTATTCTTGCTAAACTAAGATAACAGTTGCATGACACTTCTTCAGAAGATAACATCCCTGTGTAGCCTTTGAGAAGGCAATGAAATAATGGGTATGCAGGATCTCCTAAGGTCATTAATGAAACTTCAACACCACTAATGAGTTTGGTAGTATACCTAGTGCTATTGGCTTCCAAAACGTGATGGAAAGATTTAATTCAAGCGGTAGTGTTAACAAAAAATCAGCTAATGAAAAACAACTAAAAATAATGTTATCTATTCAAGCAGATCCTCATCTAAGTTGTACAATGGTAGCTACTTTATGTGACACCTTCAAATCAAAGAACAAGGAAGTAGTATAAATATCATCCCTATCTCATGAAGCTTCACCAAGATTTGCGAAAAGCTGATTTTAGAAGACGAGTTCAATTCTGTAAACCAACAAACAGAAATTGCAGATTAGTAGGAATTATTTGTGCAACATTATGTTTTCCGACAAGGCGACTTTCAAAAGCAATGGATTTGTGAATCGGTATAATGCATTATTATGCTACTGAAAATCCATTTTGGGTGCGAGACATTCAAAATCAAAATTGACCGCAGTTACTGGAGAATATAGTTTACATTAACGGGTTAATATGTGCTTCCACATTTTTGTCGTAACGTAAGGAATTCGTGGATCAACAATATCTAGAGAATTAGATTGAGCATGAAGCTTTATATCCTGGCCACCGAGGCCATGCAATTTAAATCCGTTAGATTTTTTCTTATGGGGATACATAAAAAACTGGATGTATCTAAATAAACCAATTAATAAAAAAGATATGAAAATCAGAATTTGATAAGTCTGTCGTACAGTGACGCCTGTGCGCAAATTAAAAAAGAATATTGTGTATTCAGCAAGAAAGTCGTCTTTTGAACATTTATTAAGATGAGATATTAAATAGATATTCAATTATATTTGAATACACATATTGTTTTTTTCGTTGTTATGACTACCACCATCGCTACATTGATATCTCAAAGACTATAACGTAGTTAAAAATGTTTAAAATATTTTAAAGCATATTAAATAAAAATCAAAAGTTGCTTAATACTAAATAAAATAAAATAAAAATATGCAAGGTGTGCCATTTCAAAATAATTCATTTATTTGGTTTTAAAATTTTCTAGTTTGGATGAATGATTATAAACGCCTTGTAAACAAGATTACAAATATTTCTTAAGTTAACCATTAATGCAATATTACTTCTTCCTTTTACAAATTATCAAAATTCTTAATTGTAAAATAACAGAAATATTGCTCTTTAACGACTGCATGAAAATCCCAATTTTAATCTTTGAATGCGAATATCCCAATATTTTTTAAATATACGTGTTTTTTCTCTATCCCACGGTCAATACAATTTTACGCCAAAAATACTGGTTAAGTACAAACTTACTTTACTTTATTGTTGGAACACCCTATACATGATTTTTTAAATTTTTCTTTGCAACTTTTTTAATACACATTTTTTGTTTATCTATAAATGGTCTTTGGTCCCCCAAATGAGACGCTTATGATTGTGTTAAAAAATCTAACCTGGATCAGAAAAATGGGCTTGTAAAGTTAACGTACTCTGTCAAGTTTCATATTTTTAAAGCAACGTTCTGAAGATATGTATAATGATGACCTGCAAAGATCATTTTGAAGAGCTCCAGCTCCGAAACCAAAGCTCAAATAGTAAATGTTCATATGAACTTTCACACAATTTTCTTTTAGTTGTTTACAATTTAAATATATCTATTAACAAAACAAAAAATGAAAAATTATTAAAAATGTTTTTTTTTTTAATTTTATGGCAAAAGGTCTGTTTTAAAAGGGTATTAAGACTAAAATAGGGGTTAAAAACTCACAAATTGTGTTCAAAATTAGAACTACCTTTAATCAAAAGCTATATACAATTTTTCATTTCTTAAATGTCAAAATTTATAATTTTATCAATTTATGTCAATTAGTGGCAGTTTTGACCCCTAAGAGTAAATAAGCACACATCGACATTTGACAGCACGTCGGTAGCTAGTTAACACTAGAGGAATAGTGTACACTGATAAAGAAGCAGCAGGACAAACAATTTTCAAAACAACACGCATCTGTCTAAATGCGTTCCTCTTCGACCTTGCTTAGGACATTAACCTCAAAGATTTTACCCTCACATTCTAATCTCGTTTTCTGTTAAATCAAAGCGGTTGATTACAGCGTAAAATAACTACGCTTTATCAATGGCGTATTGCTTTAGAGATTTAAAAATTCATTCAGGTTGTAGCCGGTGCAGCGCTGAAGTTAGCTAAATGCGCCCAATATTCTGAGTTATTCTTCCGAAACAAAATTTACGTACTAAAGAACGCCTGTTTTAAAGAGATATGCCATATCTTGAATTTGCATTTACTAATCCGTATTGAGAGAGTTAATGCACATTAAAGAACGGTTTACATGACTTCTAGTGTGCACCTTGAAATTCTCATTAACCAAACACCGGTGCTAAGAGGTGCATGTAAACGTAGTAAATGATACCTATATTGTAAATTTTTAACAAACTTTATTATGGTCTTTGAGTAACTAGTTTAATAATGCGTAGGTAAAGGTAAATTCACTGCAAACTGTTTATTACTACTGAATTTCTGGTTTGATACATGAGGGATTTTAAAAGTGATATCTTTCAATTTTTATTGTAAACAACATTTGTTAGAGTAAGGGCAAATGTACATAAGGGTGCTGACCGAATGACAAAGAATCCCAGAGAGACGTTGAAATAGCACTAAATAAACTACATTATCACATCTCTATCTTGCTGTGTTGACTTAGAACAATGAAAAAGTGCTCTCGAGGACAAAAAAGTCTTTTTTATGTCAGTAAATCTAACTCATACAATTCTAAAAGAATCTTTTCTAAGTTAAAACAACTTTTCTCTTTTAAGGTTTCGACAAAAATATTTTTTTGTATATGAATACGATATTCATATTTTTAATGTGAACATTAACTCTTCTCCAAAATTTTTAATTAAGAAATTTGTTTAACCGGCAAAACTGTTCCAAAATTGAAAAGTGGAGTTTAAATTAGAATTATAAAATTAGTTGTTGATTGTAATGTGACAAAAATGTAGATAATTTAAGATATTAATGTATAAGTATAATTCGGCGTATCCGAAATTTCGACACCGCGAAGAAGTAATAATCATTATCGTTATAACTTCTGTAGATATTCTGTACTTTGAAACTTCGACACATTGCTTACACCTGCTTCATGAATAACAATCGATCTATATCATGTTTTAAGTCAACCGAAAGAAAATAACCGAAAGTCACCTTAAAATTAGAATTAAGAACTGTATTAATGGACTTTTGTAGGTGTGCGAATAGTTTC
Organism: Abscondita cerata; assembly: GCA_030710515.1. Taxonomy (NCBI): domain Eukaryota; kingdom Metazoa; phylum Arthropoda; class Insecta; order Coleoptera; family Lampyridae; genus Abscondita; species Abscondita cerata. Next base: position 79,407 of record JALBCR010001684.1, on the reverse strand, counting down.
TTAATTGAAATTCCAGGAGTAAATCATTATGTGGTCGACTTGAATTTTAACAACAACAGGGTTGTTAGAACCTTTACAATATCTACTAAAAAATAAAGTACTTTTTTTATTACCCATCTATTTTGCAATCTAGTATAAATTAGTAGAGGGTTTCTTGGTTAAAATATGTACTAGGTGTGCATATTGATTATACGGGAATCTTCAACGACAACGTGAATCAAGTCAATACATAACATCCACAACGAGTACTTCCAGTCATCAATCTCCGTTTACACCATCGCGTCCTAATCAAACAACCGACAATAATACATCATTATCGTATGTTATTAAAATATTCTGATATTAATTATACTATAAGTTGTTTTAAAAAGTTTAGTAAAGTTTGTAAAACTTTTAAAACGTGTCGAACTGAGAAAATATACAGCATTTAAAATGTATTACTACATATTTGTTTAATGTAAGAGACGTTTATTAATAAACAATCTAGTTTAAAACTATTAGTGTAATTTATCTAGGTAGATTGCAGTTAAAGTTATGTCACAAGCAGCACAAAGTATTATATAAATGTTGGTAAATAATGTTAACCAAACATTTAAATGTAACACTTTTATACATTTAAAAATATTTGTAAAATATTTTAGGTAAACATATACAAAATATTCAAAATAAATCTTATGTAAATATGTCGAGCAAATATTTATCAAATATTTTAAATTGCTTTATAAAAATATTTAAAATAAATGATAATATCATATTTTATATACATATATTTAAAACATTTAAATTAAAGTTAACGAGTATCCAAAAAAATTGGGCCCTCTTGTATGAAACACGGTACCTTTTTAGTTATCGACGTTTCGTTTGACTGAGGCAAGTCTTTTTCAAAGGAATAGTGTTATCAAGGATTCCAAATGAGTGCCTCTTTGGACCAGATCATAAAAACAAAGATAATTAGTGCAATTAAACGTAGAAAAATAAACTTTAACAGTAAGTATACGACAAACAGTTTGACGTACACATACATATAGAATGTTTTGGAATTCTCGTTAACTATAAGATAAATTAAGAAGTTTTCTTCATCACTCTATTTAAATTAAGTTTTCTAATAATATTTTCTAAACATCTAAAAATGATGTTAATGCAACATTGTAAATACAATAACATTAAATCAATTTACAAAAATATAGATAAAATACTCAATTTTTTTATTTTTTTCTTTATGTTTACAAAAGAACATTTTACAAATACACATATAAACAATACAAACTACAAAATAAAATATTAAATTATGATCGTAATTTCAGATTTCCTTTTCAATCACATGAAAATAAGGCGGCCCAGTACCTAACACACCAAAGAAAAATAAAGGGTTTGTGAATAGAAAGAGATAAAAAATGCTAACTAGGTACTGCCTCGCAAATCACACATGCATTCATTTAAATTAGATACATCTATGATTCAAAATTTGACAAATTACCTACTACATAAAAATTGAAAACAAAAACATACTTATTACTGTTTGTCCTGCTCCTGCATTTTTACTTGTTCAGTTGTTTAACCTGGTCCTGCACTTTTACTTGGTCTATCGATTTATTTCACACAAACTAAAACACCCACGTTAAGAATATTAACACACAAACACATCTTAAAGCTAGGTGCATTCATGTTCTTTCTATATGAATCTAAGAGGATTTGCGAAACAAAATCCTAGCCCTTGGCTACGAACTACGAGTAACACCAGCACAAATGTTTTTATTGTTATACCCGTTTTGGTGAAAATACTAAAGAGTAATAAATATATAGTTAATAGTTACCGAATATTTGTTTATATAGTTTCTACAAATGCTTAGATAAACATTTCTTCAACATATTTATTTTTCACTAATTTTAAATTAAAATATAATATTTTTTAAATGCTGTAGAACTATTATTTTACATAATCATACATAAATATTTATTTCACAATTTGTGTAAATATTGGTATACCAAATATTTCTTAAATATGAATCTGCACGTCGTTGTTAAGTTGTTTCAATTGCGTTAAGTGAATTTTAAAAATACAACATCAATCTCATCGGACTTAGTAATGGCCAGACGATTACTAAGTTCAGAACGAAACGTCGTCGAAGTGTAAGAATTAAAAGATTAAAATTTTTTTAAAAAAAAGGTTAAATCAGGCACCGGTTGCGGCGCTAGTTGTCTACTAATTTGAAAATATAACATAGTTTTGTAAAAAATTATAGTCTCTGATAAATTTTTTTTGACCAATCAGAGCCCATATCTTTTATGCAATAGAAAATTAAAAAATGGCAGAACAGACACATTAAAGTAAAAAATATCCAGTACAACATATTTGCATTTGCTTGTCAAGCATTAAACATTGTAAATTAAATATGCAAACTTATTCACAAAATCGAAAACACCAAACATTTAAACTAAAAAATTTGTTAAATAGTTATTTGTATCACTAGACCAGAAACTGACCTTATGCGAGTGCGAGGATAGTTTGCAGGCCAACGCAAGCCTGCAAGTCCAAGTACCAAGGTTGTTTTGTCAAACTTTTTCTTTTATAGCCGATAGCAATTGCACCTAAACAAAAGCAAAAGAAAAAATATAAATGAGAAAGACTGCATTCTAAAAAACAACATTAAAGAAGCAGAACGTTGTTCAACATTTTTTTCGATAAAACGTTCTAATGCAACGACTACAGTAAAAAAATTATAAACATTTTTAAAAATGATTATTAAAATAGTATATTAAAGTTTACATTTTACATGTAAACATGTTTCTTAAAATAATAAAAAATCCACATTAAAACCACTCTAGAATCCAAAACAGTAGAACTTTAACAAATAAAACAAACCTGTTATATTAAATATTCGCTTAGAAACTCCGTGATGTAGGATGAAATTATGCAAGTTGTTTATGCACATACTTCACCTAAATTCCTATTAAAATAATTTACCTACTAAAATATGTAATAAACTAAAAATGTAACATTTACTAAATATTCAGAAATTGCTTCATGTAACAGATTTGGTTAGGGAAAAAATGTTCTATATACAATATAATTGAATAGTTTATACATAATGAACTATTACTACATATTTCATAATGCAATAAACTTATTTTTAATACATTTTTTCTTTAAATTAAAATTCTTATAATAGTAGATTATATCATTAAGAGTAGAAGTAGGTCTTTTTGTGGTGAGCCCAGAAGATTGACGGACGAGACGCCAGTCGAAGCCGGCAACTAGGCGAAGCACAAAAGACCTTCTACTCTAAATAATATATACTATTTTATCTTCAAGGGACAATAATGAGTTGAATCTTTGTACCTACGGCGCTTTTACTTTGCTACAGGCGTTGGGTTTCGTTTTGACAATGACAGTTGGGAAATGTGAATGTCATGCACATGAACATTGGCGGTGTTAAACACTATAGGAGTAGCCGTTAAGTAATATTGGTTAATAATTTCGTTATTTTGCTTTTTATCATTTTTATGAGATATTTCAATTATTAAATAATAAGTATAAATACCTGATAAAACAAATTGTGATTTTAAATTTTATAAATGCTTTCAATGAGCGTTAAATTTTACTTTGTCAAGTCGACCATAAATATTTCAACTGCTAGGAATTGAAGTACTTCAACTACGGCTAGAAAAAAACAATCACTTCAACGCTTTCTATAGAGATACACAAAGTCAACATTTTCGGCCGCTTGAAGATAAAATAATTTTTTTTTGCAAAATTGTAATTGCATTTACGTGTTTTTTAGTAAAATTAACCTTTTTCAACTCCTTTTTGAATTTTACAATTTTTTCTTTAATGAAATTGATTACGATACAAATTTGAAACAAATCAAATTGCGACATTACGTTAACTTCAAATTTTTAATGAGGGAGATAAAAATCTATAACCAAAAACACAGTTAACTAACTTCTGCAGTAAAATTTCAACGAATGGGCGCATTTAGACCCCAATCTATACGACAATAATTCAGTTGTAAATATTATATATTAATTTTTACTTGTTGTTAGATCATCAACAGGTGTATCAGTAACGAAACAAACAAAATGAATAAAATTCCACAAATAATACTGCTATTAGTGGAGACGTCGAGGATAGTGTCCTGAATGAAATCCCAAAAGTTCAAAATTATCCAACTTGGGCAAAACCCACCATTTTCGATAAACCGCCTCCATCTTCATATTTTTTTACACCCACGTTTAAAATACATATAATATAATCCTATATGTTGGCATGATGCTATGACTTTAAATACACACTGACAAGATATGGATTTGTGCTTATCAGGATATGAAGTTGGCAACAACGGATTTTAGTAAAGGGCTGAATTTAGCTTAAATAAATTATGTCACTTGTCTGTTATTTAGGTTAGTTTTAGTAGATTTATTCTTCTGTCAAGTTTACAGTATAATTACTTATAGGCGGATCGTACACCTTGTGTTATAGCTAGTATTTGTAGTACAAATTAAAATAAAATACTTGAATTTGACTGAATATAAAAACAATGTAATCGACTAATAGGATTAACATAAGTAGAAATATACGCAGTTTATGTTCCAAATGTAAACGTCAACATACGATATATAATAAAGAATCTAAGTCGTTGTAACGATGCATTTTTATTGCGCATCATACTAAGTAATTAGTATTCCTATGATATAATAATCCATAAAAGATACCTTGGTTGTTCTATACAAAATCCCTGATGAAAAAGTGTTGATTTGACGTTAATTTTAGCAGAAGTTGGTTAGGATGGTAAATCGAAAAGATCCCATTTTTGTGAATGTATTTCCACGTTCAACAGGAGCTGAGAGTAAACGATAACTCAGTTGAAATCCAGAAACTTAATCCCAATACCAGATCTAGCAAAATATATAAATCAAAGTAAGTGAAGGTCATAAGAAAACGTATATTGGTAAGATTGGTACTAGGAAAACAAGAAAGTAGGATAAATAATTAAGTGGAGGACTCCTATATCAACAAGGTTTTATTCATAAAAACAAGTCAGGAGTGGATTGATTAGAAGAAAATGTAACATAAAACAGGACTTAAAAATAAAACTAGATAATTGTAAGAAAATTTAAAGGTACGACGATTCTACCAATAGAGGGCGTATTGGTGGAGCGTACATTTTGAGCGAATTTAATAAACTTTTGGTAGAAAATAATAAAAATTAAAGAGTGTCGTGAAAAAGGTGACCAAAACATGTAAACGAGAAACGGTAGCTTCTTCTTGATTAAACCGAAGGCAAAATCGCATTATAGTGAAAATTACTCTGCATAATTAAATGCAGGAAGTGAAATAAAGTTCGATTAATAAAATAATAGAAAGAAAATTTAAAAGTGCGACGAATAAGATAAGATTATAAATTCATTTGCCCAAGAAAAGTGTAATAAAGGTTAAAGTTTTTAATTAAAAACTTATAAATAAATACTCATCTGTTGTCGAGTGCGTCAAAGAAGAATAATTGTCTGGAATCCGAATTAGAGTAAATACAAGGGTAGTTAAAGATAAGAAATAACGAGATCAATTACCTCAAGTATCACGAAGGTTTAGTGTCAAACATTATTTTGTACCAATTTAATTTTCAAAACTATATGCAGTGCTTATCGTATATAGAATATCATTATGAAATCCAAAAATTGGAAAGCATCGAAAGGATCCAGATACATGTACCACCAGTTTCTTCAAAGTCAGTTGTAATTAATTTTAGTTTATTAAAGTCATTTTATAAAACGTTAAGAAACTATCACATCACATCCTACATATTCCGTGGGCGCGTTAATGTTACAAAATTAACAAAGTGTGACATTAATACACATTTTAAAAAGAGTATTATAAGAGACTGGAATCAAAAGCACACCCTTGAACTACACTCAATATGCTGTAGTATTTGTAAATATGTACTCTAATTAAAATCGAGATAAAATTTATAAATAATACACATACAACAACACAGTTGTCAAGGAAAATAACCGCTTTTGAGAAATTTATGCAAAGAATTAAAATAAAATTTAAATTACACATTTAATATCACCTCCTTAAGTTTTGTGCACCTCTTGCTGACCGAGCTTATAAAACCGTGGGGCACAGGCCCTTTTGAGCATGAAAAATAAGTGTTCCACTTCCGCCTTCCTAACTAAAAGGTTGACCTAGTAAAGCCCTGGAGTGCCGTTTTCCACTACAGCTACCCGAGTGAGAAAAACGACAGAGAGTAAACTCCTACAAAATCTGGGGCCCGAGAACCGTCGGAACCGTTTTTATTTACTGATATCCACTGCACAAGGAATCAGCGCCACATTTCAACATTAAGAATTAAGAATAATTATAATGCAATAATGTTAAAAATGAGATAGAAAAAGAAGTATTTTTAACGTTTTTAACAAAATATTTGTAACATTTAGCTTATGATGAAATAAAGCGTTTATTCTTTGGCTTCTCAATGTGTACGCAGTCATATGGTCTAAAAAACTAGAAATGCATTAGCAATTTTCCTTTTTTGTAAACTATCAACTTTCATCAATAAAAAAATATAGTATTTGATGTTTACCATTTTCAAAGCAAAAGGTTAGAAAATTGCTCATCCGTCTTCGTGTATATCACAGTTTTGTCGTCCATGCAATTTGCGCATCCGTGACCAGCGTAGTCCATATGTTAGTAGAACTAAAGCCATTCTTATTGCATTAGTAATTTTTTTTCACACACAGATTGCAATTGCAGGATATTTTACGTAAACAATCCGTTTCGGCAAAGAACTTACTTTAGTTTGAATGAGCTTCAGATGACCATATTGTGCACCACCTACCTCCATTCTCTCCCTGGTAGACAATTTACTATCCAAAATTACATCTGTAAATGATGCACAATAGGTTAGATTCACAGATTTTATCACACATCACAAAATTCTTTTTTTGGTTTTTCCTTGTGATAAATATTGCTGTTTAGCGGCAGAAGATGTGGGACATACTGTAGGTAGGTCAAATCTTTTTTTGATTGACCTTGAATAAACTCAATGTCTTGCTTTGTATAAGCCAAACTGTCAGAAGTATCACAGTCATATAATAGAATCAAAAAAATTCTCAACTGCTGCGATAACGTCATGGGTAGCGCCTGGTCGGTTAAATTAAGACATCGTTTTCTTCTAAGTAGAATCTTCTTACAGCTTCTTGAAGGGGAATTCTATTTTTCTTCCCCAGGTATCAACATCCAATCTTTTTTTTTTAGGATTACACATGGCAACTATAAAGACAAGTAGATTATTGTCTTTGCTACTATTACTAAATCTGCACCCGTGTTGTGCATGCATTGCACGCACTAGAGACATATGTTGGTGTAATTTGCTGAAATCGCCTATATAAGTCAATGTACTTAGTAGAAAACCGTCATCTACTGTGAATACTGCCTAAACTGGATTTTTTTTCAATTTGTTGCTTAAACAAGTATGTAGCAAAACATCACAGGTGGAAAAATATTTCTGATTTTATAAATATTTACACTGTAATAGTACTATGCAAAAAGAACACTTACAACGTTAGCTGTCGTAATTCAAAAGAGCGATTGAAAAAGATTAATTCTTTAAAAATTAAAAAGTAGATTATTTTACTAGGAGTTAAACAATATAATTGTTGAGCTTAAAAGTTTGCTGGCGAGGTGTTAACCGAGACAGCAAATTAAGCGATATAATTATATATTTTTTAACTCCAAGTGAAATATATTATTTTTTCTTCTAGCGTTTATTGCTAATTTTCAGGTGTTATTTTCAAGTTTTCGAGATTCTCGAGTGTTATAGTGACGTTTTATTCTCGACGAATCAAGTTGGTATTTCACTGTTACATTCATAATATGACAAAACCAAGGTACCAACTTATAAATAGTTGTGAAAACAAAAGAATTGTTGCTTTTAATGTTTAGGCAGTAAAAAACCTTTTTAGCGTCTGCCAGTAGTTCAATAATATGCCGTTTTAATGTCGCTTGAAGAAAATAGTAGATTATTTTACTAGGAGTTAAACAATATAATTGTTGAGCTTAAAAGTTTGCTGGCGAGGCGTTAGCCGAGACAGCAAATTATGCGAAAACAATTATATTTTTTAACTCCAAGTGAAATATATTATTTTTCTTTAAGCGTTTATTGCTAGTTTTCATGTGTTATTTTCAAATTTTCGAGATTCTCGAGTGTTATAGTGACGTTTTATTCTCGACGAATCAAGTTGGTACTTTACTGTTACATTCATAATGACATAACCGAGGTACCAACCTCTAAATAGTTGTGGAAACAAAATAACTGTTTTGCTTTTAATGTCTAGACAGTAAAAAGAGTTTTTAGCGTCTGCCAGTAGTTCAATAATATGACGTTTTATTGTCGCTTGAAGAAAAAATAAATTATAAATCAGATTACAGACTTTTGAAAAAATCCCACAGAATATAGTTTTAGAAGTAATTTTCTCAATACTATCAAATACTATGGTTTTCAATAATTTAATCCAATTCTGTTTTTCTCTTTCTCTTTTAAAACTACATCTCATTGCTGATGATCTTTTCTTGACTTAAATTTAAATTGTTGTTTGAATGTTAGGTATTTACCAAAAGTTTAGAAATACTTTATAGTCAAAATGAACTAACTAAAATGACTTTCAAATTACAAATTTGTTACATCCATTTACATTTACAAAAAGAATATTATTAAGAATTTACAGTCATTGTTTTGAATAAGATTTAGAACAATTATTTCTTTAACAGATAATATTCTTAGATCACTTATGAAGGCCTTTACTATTACTGGTCACTCAATAGCATTATTCTTAAAAATTATATTTAATTATTGTGTTTGCTTTTATAGAACAATTTGTGTTGAAGTCAAGTAGAGTAGCTTAAGCTAGATTCGTATTGCATTGTATACCCGAACCTACATTAGCGCGTTGTTCTTTCCTAGAGGCTTGCCCGTTCCAAGTGGATAAACAAAGTTTGCACAAAACATTATTGGTTTCAAAATTTGTACCTCATAAAATTATTTTTAATAATACAGGGTGTCCCATTTTTACGTTATTTTTGAAGGTGTTTTGGTGTAGTTTCTCAGCCACTACTTTCACATCTAATTATTTTCCTGTCAGTAGAATCATTATTGTTTTTTTTTTAATTTCCATAAACAAGTTTCACTTTAAGAAATCAAACTGACTTTGTTTTGAAAATTTAATAAATGTGTTGGTTTAGGTCTTGTAACGGTTGTAGTTCACAAAGAACAAAAAAAGCGACGGCTCTGGGATACAATCTAGAGAGAAAACAATTCAATATAGCAAATAAAACTTAAAGTACTAAGAGAATGTGACAGAAATAGAGACACTGTCGCATATGTTTACGTGAGTTAGCAACAACAATAATTAAAGCTCACAATGAATGTGCCGAATTTTAGGTAAGTTTTTAGTTACACCCCAGATTAAAGTTAACGTCCCAATTGAGGATTAGTTACTAAGAAGGCTCGACGTACACACGTCACTTTAACACGGTGACTTACAACTAACTTAAACTTGGATTAAAAAGGTAAGTACCTCCCGCCAACCCAAAAGGCCTTTAGTTTTAGCTTCAACTACTCTATGTAAAGCGCCCAAGCTTTTATGGAGCTGGTTAAAACAAAACTAAACGTCGGTGGTGGAGTCTACCCCGAATAAAAATTTACTTAAATGCTAGAGATTCCAACCGTTTAATGTCACATGTACGTGAGCTTCATTAGCATTAATATTGAATAGGTTACTTAAACATTAAAACTTAGCTGTATTCTGTAGTATGCTGTTCCGAGAATGAAAGTTCCTGCTAGCCAGAGTATTCGACAGCTCCAGAAGGTAGGTAACCCCAAAATTTCCTTTAGGGGAGGTATGTAACAAAGAACGGATGGCGAATATATTCCCTCGAAATATAGATTATGCAGAATGAACGACCCCTGCAGACCGTAGAGTTCACCGGCTGGTTGCAGCTTAATTGAATGCGAAACCATGGTAGTCGTTAAGTTTTTAGGAAAAGGTTCTTAAATAGCCATTCTAGCACCCCCAGGAGTTATCCAGGTGTAACACACGATGAGAATATAAGGTCAACGCACGTGCTGAAGCATACGTCGTAACTAGAACTAACACAACCATGAAACAAAAGAAAGGAAAAAAAGTACTCACGGTGAATGCGGCCGAATTTAAATCTAAACACCAATTCGACTTGGAATTATTGAAACACACATTAATAATTTATGTGTAAAATTCAAGAGGCACGCTACAACATGTCCGCTGATCGTCTCCGAAACTTTTGTCAGTTAAATTTCCACCAATAGAAAATTAGCAACATGCGCGGCAAATTCGACTTTTGTCGTAACGTGCTACACAAGACACACGTTTTTAACAAGGCTCTCGACACACTTTCTACTTTTGCAAATAAAACCGTAACAGTCTAAAGGAGCAACTACTGTTGGTTGCAAAACGTTACTTTATACGTCACGTGTTTTTGGGCTCCACAAAACTTCGATTAAAAAACCCAGACATTATATTATCTGGCAACCAATATTAATTATTACTCTTTAAGTTTTCTTACCCTTTGGGATGGAGTTTGCTTGTCGAAGGCCTTGGGGCAATTAAAAAGGCAATATTTATGTCGCTGGTAAGTTCAAGAATTTTTGGATTATATTACAAGTATTAAAAATTGCAGCTTTCTGCGTCAGACTAATGATATGTTAACTAATCTCTAGCTTATCCAAGTTCTTTTAGATTTTTGGGGATGGACGCCAGTCAGTATTCGTAGTACGGTGGAATCTTCAACTCATAAACTGGTGATTTCAAGCTAATTGCGAATAAACAATTTTGGTCACCTGGTTATGTTTACACATGTAGTCAGTTGCCGCTAACAGACGGCATCCTGAGGTGATGTGTTGAATTTTTCCTGCGGCGTCTCCACACAGCATGCAATAGTCACTCATGAGGGTTTTCTTACTTTCTGTAATTATTTGTTAGTAGCACTTGATTTGGATGGTTATAAGAAAACCTTCTGTTTCTTCTCGGATCAGCCAGTAATTCGACGCTTCTTTGTCTACATTTTCCTGACCAAGATTGAAGGGGTGCCGCCCATGGAAAGCCTTCCGCTTCTAAGATTTAAGCAATTTCATTTTTATAGATGTCCTGTTAGTGGTACATTACTTGATAGATGTAAAGGATATTGTTATTGTCGACTAACATAACGGCTTTATGCAGCACAGAGTGTTCAGACTTTTCAGCACAATTTTAGTTCAGATTAGTTGTCTGCTATGCAACTGCGGAATATTGATAAGTTCCCTTCCTCCTATGAATCTTGGCAAAATAACTCGTTCTACGGCTGCTTTAGGATAGTGGGATCGATAACAGTCATTGCTGTGAGCGTTTTTCTTAAGAGGTCCTTAAGTTGACCAGCGAACTATCCCAAACGTATAAGTTAGAGTTGGTATCGCATAAGTGTTTATAGATTTGATATAATTTTTTCCATGGAGCTTTGTCTTTAAGATAGTCCACACTCTCCGCAAGTATTTCTGGGTATTGTCTTGTTTACCTGACAGACTTGTCAGTTCTTTGGCTGAGAAGACATAGAGTTTGAGTTTATCCACGAACATTATGTGACTGGTTTTTCGCAACCATCTAGCATCTGCGCTCTCCCCCTGCCGCATTTAATATACCGGAGTTCTATAGACCATTTCTGTCTTAACTGTTTTATTGTTACATGAGAGTTAAAGGGTTGTTCTCTATGTTGACATAATGCCTTAATGTGTTCTAAGAAAATCACCACATATTGGTTAATCTTATACAGGGTGCTTTATGGTGAGTGGCCTATTAGACGTTATGGTAAAACCAGAAATAAATTGAAACTCAAAATTTGCGTACAAGGCATTTCAGATGTGCTGTATTTAATGAAAACAATGACACAGTTGCAGCACTTCCGGTTATACTGGAAATTGACTTAAACTTCCTTATTTTAAATAGCAAGTTATGTTTTTTATTATTGATTATAATATTAAAAGTATTGCAACTTTGCAAATTTGACAATCATGGCACACTATATTCAATATTTATATTAAATTAATCTTTTTGAAAGAACTAAAATAACCCAAAAACCACACATTTTAGCTATAGGGAATGATAGTATTGGACGAAAGATAATCAAAACGAAAGTCGTTCTTATTATAATATACAGTATGTTTTATTTAAAATAAACCACTAAATGAACATTGAAATTGTCTAAGTTTTACCTCCTGTTTTGTGCACCCTGTACAATTTGAAACATTTGTAATTTATCCACACGTAAGTTCTAATTCTCTTATGCTCGTTTGCACCAACCCCACTTCAAATTTAAGCTTAGTTTATGAAGTGATGTGCGTAGCACCATTACATTTCAGCTTTAAGTTTCTTTTAAGCCGAGTTTTAATTAAGCCATGAGATTTAGGCGCTTACCGGTGGCTTAAGTTACAAAATGCTTGTTCAGCATGCGCTATTTATTTAATTGCTTTCACGTAACCTCAATTTTGAGTTTTGTGTTAACTTTTATTTTATATAATTAATAATTTTTATTTTGGCTGAATTAATTGAAAACCTATTAAAAGACGACGAATTATTAGCTTTGGAATTAATATTGTATGGATTACTAAGGCAAGAACACGACCGTGCAGATTATTTTCATCAGTTTGATGAGGCACAGTTTCGTCAGCAATTTCGTTTATCTCGTGAAAGTACTCTGTTTCTTCTTAGAAATATAGAAGGACAATTAGAGTATCCTAATAATAGGTATGTATACATTCATATAACTTTGGTAAAAATATATGGCAAAAATACAGTATTACAGAAATCATTGGGTTTCGCCAATAAATAAGTTGCTGGTTTGCCTGAGGTATTTTGCAACAGGTGGACATGTAATGAAACTTGTAGATTTCACGGGAATGCATACGTCAACGGTGTCTATAATAATTGTAAGGGTTGCCGAAGCAATTGCTGGTTTGTACCCTCAGTTTTGTGCTTTTTCGGACATCGACAAAATCAGCGAGATTTTTTTGATATTGCATCATTTCCGAGAGTCGTAGGATGTATAGACTGTACTCATGTAAAAATTGAGTCACCAGGTGAGAAAATAATATTTAATGCATATTTATAATCCACAATAAACTAATCTTGTAGGAGGCAATGACACAGAAATCTTTCGCAACCGAAAGTCGTTTATTCCATTAATGTGCACAGGCCTATGCGCTTCCCGCCACATGGCAACAAAGCATGCAAACACTCTAATATTAATGACTTTTAATAAAAAATATGAATTAGTACTTACCTTCTATATAAACAATTTATTCACAAATGCAATTATCACTTGTCGTTTAATTTGGAAGTTTGTGGTAGAAGTGCAAGTGCAGAAAGTACACCTTAATAACGTTAAACGCTGTCAAAACTCTGAGACAAAAACATAAGCATATAAAAGTACTACAATACAAACTTAAGAATAGCTTAGTTAAGCTTTGCGCAATCTGTAATCGTGCAACGCGTTATGAATTTAAGCTAAACTTTACTTTAAACTTAGCTTACTAAACTGTATATTTAAGTGTGGTTGGTGCAAACGGGCATAAAACTTATGAAAAAAAAATTAGTTATTGCAGTTTAACACAGATGACGTTGTTAATTTTTAAAGTTGAAATAGCTTTTGTATAATATTTTCTTAACATAGAAATAACTGAGAAGTGAAGGTAAGTGAAATGTATGTCTAACGACATCTCGTGTAATAAGGGACACGTATAAATAGTATAAACTAAGCAATGCCAACAGATATCTGTAACGACGGTTGAATGTTATAAATGCAAATCGCCAACCGCCTTTGAAATGCAAAATGCGCATTAGGTGGTGCGTGTATACTACTGTACAGAAATACTTGGCTTTATCGACTCGAGTGTTTAGTGCATTCTAAGTTATCGTTTAGATAACGATTTGCATTTATAACATTCAACCGTCGTTACAGTTATTTGTTGGCATTGCTTAGTTTATATAACTAAAGGTTTTTCAGAATAAATAATGCTTAATTACCACTAAATTTGAAAAAAAGTAGATGTTCTTATTATTCTTGACTTTTTTGTTGATTAATGTAAAACAATATTCTTAGATTGATTTATGTCTTTGACGCATACATTTAATTAATTAATTAATAATGAATTGTAATTTCAGTTAAACTAAAAATTTCAATTTGATTTTATTTATTTATTCGTATGGGACATTATACAAATATTTGATAATGTTGACGTAAACACAAACCCCATCTGTGTTTGACGAAATTACATTTTGTCAGCCTAGGAACAGACTACAATAATTACATCAATGGAAATACACAATTTCATGAAGTATTTTTATATTTGGAAAAACCATCTTAACATATTTGAACAACACCAAAAAACATCTCTTTCTACTTTATCGTCAGTTAAAGGCGTGCTTGGTAATAGTTATTCACGCCTACAGCTTTCTTTAATTGATTTCCAATACAACTTCGTTATTTAGTGTAAAATTTCTGTTTTAATTAAAACTTTTAAAAGGATAAATCCGAAGAGTTTGTTTAATAATACCGTTTCATAATAAATTTTGTTAGACAACACATTTTCCCCTTTTTCTAAGTTTTAATTTTAAACTACAGAAAACTGGGCGATAAATAGTATCATAAATAATGAAACAGCCTTTTATGGAAAGAATATTAAGTTTGGAAGAGCAATTTTATCGGGCACTTCTTTTGTTTCATTAAAACATGCGCATCTAATTACTAGTGATTCACCAGCCGCGAAATTCAACCATTTTCCTCATTACATCAAAGATTCATCTCTGCTTTACCTAAATTTGACTCCATGAATTAATAATGCTTTTATCTCGCTAAACTTACTGTCATTTCTTTAAGATCCGTTTCAAAGCAAAGTAAAAAGTCAACTAAGTGGTCGCATTACGATTATAATGTGGCTAGATTTTAACACCTTAAAGAATGATATTAAGTGGTTAAATTTTTTTTTAAAAACTTAATCTGCGTTTTAAATTTTTCTCAAATTTGCGCCACTAAAAATTTGAATAAATGGTGTTTAAGGGTATGTTGCGTTTAAAAGGCAATGATACAATTTTTATATTTAATGTTTGTAAGTAAGAGAATTATATTTAGAAGGGCTTGGTGGATGTGGTCTTTAATAAAAGTTGAGATTTTATTAGGGTAACTTACAGAAATTAAGTATAAATAACACCAGTCACGCAGACTATAAAAGTAAGTAATAAAATTAGGCTTTCCTGGCACGGCAGGAGTAAGAATTAACAGTTACGAGTTCATGAGTTGATGTCGTACCTAATGTAAAGAGATAAGAATTGGGCATTTTGTGACGTTTGATTACCTTTCCATTACATTTTCTTTTGTTACTTTTTCGTATTTTTTAACGTTAGCTTTGTAATTACATTTTAATTATAGATAAGACAATTTTCAGTTTTTTTCTAAATAATGTAGACACCAATAAAAAATACCTGCTATTGTATGCATAGGTATTTTGGTACAAAATCGTTTTTGTATGTTGCTGTAATTGTTTACTTTATGCATTCAGTTCACTAAATTAAAACGTATTCCAAACAAAGCAACACGGTCAATTAAGTAAAAATAGGTACTGGTTATTATTCTATTATAACCGAATTATTTATTTTTATTAAACAACCATTTAAACAGTTCTAAATGTGGTCCGTTTTGTAATAAGAATAATAATAAATAATTAACCTAATTAATCAATTGAAACTACTTACCATATTTCAGATGAAACTCCATGCTCTTGGTATGCAACGTCATATTGAGTAAATCTGAAACAGTATAGATATTTTCATAAAATTAACTACCCTAATTATTTAGTAATTCATTTTTTAATTTGAGTAACAGCTTCAATATAATTATTGAACAAGTTTCGTTATTGAGACACAAAATTATTAATTAATATAACTAAACTAATTAGCTTGTATTCTCGGAAAGGTTAAAATTCTTACTTTGATGTTTTAAATTTAATTCATAGATTATTTATTTGAAAGGAAATTTAATTTAATTTGAAGTTTTAAAACCTTGTTTTTTAGAAAACAACTTTAATTTTGTTATTAATATTTTGCCTATTCAACAATAACAAAAATTAAATTAAATATTAAATTTTTAACTCGATCTTCTGGTACTTACCATATTAAAATATCAAATAGAATTTAAGCTAGAATTTTGTTGTTTAAGACAGAATCCTTTCTGTGGTAGTAGCCTGCACACGACATAAAAATATTTTCAGATTGAGGAAAAGAGGGAGAAAAACGACTAAGTCCATCGCAATAAGAAATCCTGCTAAAGAAGAATTACAAAATGTCTACCGGTAAGTGGAAATAACATTAAGATCTTTACTTGACTTGACAAATGAAATGTAAAATGTTGTTTTTATACTAAACAATAAAAATTTTGAAGAACAAATTAATAAGAACAAGATCTAATAATGAATCACATACGTATGCGAAAGAAAGCTTCTACTCTTTGCGGCATGCTTTGGATCAGGTATTTATGCACTCCTGTTGTACCTCATCACACGCATCATGTCCCACCAGTGTTTAGTCAGTTATAAGTCAGATAGTCTTGTAGGCCATTGCAACTGTGCTATCTGCAAAAACCTTTGCATAATATGTTTGCAGTGTGCGGCTTTGAATTATTCTGTTGTAAGATTCCGTCTGGTATATGCATGTCCGTTCAATGTTTTTTGGATAAAAACAAGAGGCGATCTTTGTCCAATAGCTATAAACCTCAAAAATCGTCACAGCAAGTCGGCAAACTAGAAATTTCCTCTTCTCTTCAAAATTGTGGTACTCTTCTACCGCCATCATTTCTCCACAAATAAACCTAGATTTGTCACTAAAGACAATTTAATTCCACTTATAAAACAAACCATGTTACTTTTGACACCATGCCAGTCTGACAGCCTTTTGTTACTCTTAAAAGATTAAACTCGTCAATAAATTCTTGTCATCGACAAATTAAAGCTCTCGTCTAATCTGGAGCAATCGATTTTGTGGTATAAAATTGGTCTTGTATTGCCACCTGTTGTCCAATACCCTGTTGCTACTATGCAAACCAAATTGATGCAAGTAGTAGTGTGGTCATGTATTTGTAAGCATTTGCGGTTTTTGAATTTAATTTCAAAGGTACAACTTGACGTGTTTTTGAGAAATAAAATACAGTGCTACTTCGGAATACAGTTTTATTCTGTCTTAGTTACGACTATCCTTGTACCAAAAGTGCCATAGTAGCCTGAATTCAAACAAGTGACTGGCACATGGGTTCGGACACATACAAAGTAATTACAATATTTAAATAAATAAAATATAACTATATAATTATGAACATCATGATTAACATTTTTTCCATTTTTTGCAAAAAAAACCTGGTTTCAAGAAAAGATTGATACTTTTCTGGTAAGTTTTAGACCAACATTGTACCATAGTTTTAAATTTGTACCATTATTTTATCTGGATGGTGCATTTCGTAGGAAAGTGAAAATATTTTTCGAAATTATATCATTGATCACTATTTCAAGATTCACTATAAACAAAACATTTTGTACCAAATACTTTAGAGTATTGATTTAAATAATATTTTAAATCTGATAAAACTAAATATTTTAAAAATCACGATACTCAAAAGATTACGTAATTACCATAGTCGTCATGTTCGTAAGTTTGATTCGGTGTCACATGTCACTATCAATGCTTCAAATAAGTACCCACTAAATCAAAAGTTTGAAACACGGTGCGACCTTATCAAACCAAGGCTTTATCAAATTCATTAAAACACTCGCAAGTTTCTATTGATTCCATTAATTTAATTTATTCCAACTTGTAGACATAATAAACCATTGTTCTGTTTGTCAAACCAATTGAAATAACTTTCAAACATCTCCGCATTGATAAAATGTTTTAGAAAATGAACTAACTTCTGAATATAAGCTCATAATGTGTCGCTGTTTCCTGAAAGAATAACTGAAAACCAAAACGGTGAGAACGAATCTTGAGTGCTAGATTTTATAGCAGTTTAATCTCCACCTCCGTAGATGATTGTTTCTCTCATTAGAACAGCTACATTGGACAAACGCTACTTCAGCGCTTCATTAATTGTGCAATATTGGAAACTACCAATGAAAACAAAACTTAACGTTTTTGTTTTATTTCACAACATTGGACTACCGTTAGTAGTAGTCCTTTGCTTCCCGGAAGAAAGGTATAGGTAGACAAGTTTGGGCGAGTCAAAGTTCTACCCATACCTTTCTTCAGGGAAACATCTACTAATTGTTGTTCGATGTTTTCCGGAGTAAAGGTATGGGTAGGACCTTGACTCTACCAAACTTGTAAAATGGAGAAATCCAGTTATGATGATAAAGCTTAAATGTACATTGTTTTAATTTAAAAACGGACAAGGAAAGCAAAGCAACAATAATAGCATATAACTTTTAAGCAACCAAACTAGCCTCTATAACTTACTATCTCACGTGAGGGTACGAATTGAAAGACCGGATGAATGCACAGCGTACTTAAAGAAATTGTAGATGTTTGACACAAGCAGTTAGGGTTGGATTACTATGCGAAACGCGATTAGTTAATGTGCCAAACAGCCTAGAGTTTTGGGCCAAATCAACGTGCGAAAGCGTCACGCTGTGCTAAATTAAGATGCAAAGCACGGCATGCGTAACTGGACTATTTGGTAGACGGAGTCTAGGACGGTATCATTAGTAAAAACAGTAAATCAATATGACGTCTCTTCGATTCTGTTTGGAACATAGAATACCAAAGAGACTTTAAGCGAGGTCAACGAAAAGGAATACGGAACTTAAAAGGGAGAAGTGCGCACTGACGCCGCGCGAGTCGTTAAGGTAGGCGCAAGGTATTCGGATCACACTGAATAGATTTTAATTGCAAAGTCGTATACAACATGGCAACTTAAGACATTATTCGTATTCGCACTTCGCAATTTTTAAAAAATTAGTTTATAAGAAGACAACGTAATTATAATTTCAAATTTGTTGAAAGAATTGAATAATAGAAAACTTCGCCGAAAACCGAAAAAACGTTTTGCAGTTCATCTTATTAATCTACTCATAAAATAATTGTCATGTTCAGAAAAAATACAGTCAATAGATCCGATGACAGTTGTTGGTTTTTGTCAAGGTAGTTTTTAAGTACACATACCGAGATTCATTTATTATGTAGTCAGCGTCCATTGACCCGGAAGTGCTGACAAGACAATTATTCTTATTTTTGTCATTCTCTTCAAAGTTTGCTAGGAAATGAAGAATCCACACTCGTTGTTCTGCATCCATCAAGTAGTACTAAAAAGGTTAATTCCTTTTCATAGTTTGGCGGTCGTATCTTTACTGTTTCGTGGTCAACTTTAGTTCCACAAAGTTTATTAGGCCTGCTTCAATTATCTCTTAATCTAACCCAACATGCATTGGTTGTAAACTAAATACTTGTTTCAGATTTCTCACTAGGGGTAATTCGCTGTAGTACACACTGCCTCAGGCGAAATTGTTGGTACTTTGGCATATGTTTTGGATTTCCGTTAAAGCACTTTGTCAGTTGCAAATAGTATGCGATACCCTATTTTATTTAATGAGAGGGCAAACAAAAATGCAATTAGTTCGTTCTGTCCGTGCAGTTCGATGGACTAGCTTGCGCCTACATCGTAAATATTGCAGAGTCACGCGTCGGCATTTGTAAAATTAAACACTTCATGTACAAAAACAGATTACGATGCTTAAAAAATGCATGGTTACAATTGCAATAAATCAAACGTTTGCTACTATAGAATCCTAAAATGAAGATTTGTTGAATTACATGGAACGCAGTAAAATTGAATCAATTATTGTACAAAATAAAACATTTGCTTAAACTGATGCTACTTTGACCTTTTAGAACTTGTGGGGTTCGTCATATTCAAATTTGCAAATAGTATGTTCATTGAAGGCCTATGTAGACTCAATCTCTGAAAATAAAGTAAAAACGCCAATCTTAAAGAACAGTAAAAGTAAAGTGTTCACTTCTTAAGGAAAACCGATTTGACTATAAGCAAAATGGTTATTTGCTAACTTTTATCGAATTTGTCTTAAAAATCAATTGTCAAAAACTGCAATTGTTTATCTCTTTGGTGTTATAGTATAGGGAATAATCTACTACTTGGCAACAATGTACGTGTTAGCTAAATCGCTAAGCTAGAGGGGAGACAATTATGGCATCTATGCGAAAGCAGATTATGGCTGCAAATTGATGTTATCAATTTATCAAAAATGTTAATTTGCTATTTTATTTATTGTGAGTCATTAATTATTTATACATTAATAAATCATAATTAGCTTGACCTTTTTTATTTAACGATTATTGAAAATTCATTATCTTTAAAATCAAATTTTTAAAAGAATATGTTTTTGGTAAGCTAAGATGAAATTTTTCAAAATTGGAATAGAAAGTAACGAAAGTCATGACATCATAACATAAGCACACAAAAAAAGTTGTATTCTAATCTAGGTTTTTCACCATGCTTCCTATATATTTTGCAGTCGCTGAATCTGAGTCCGAGGTCCATTAAATGTTAGATGATCTAGTTTTCGCCTATTAAATGCTCCAGTTTATATAGCAAATTAGCTGAGCATATAGATTTATTTCAATTTGAATTAACTAAATTTAAAAATAAAAACGAGATTCTGTTATTAGAAAATAGGATTTAATATTAATTTTCAATGATAACCAATAATATCTAGTTATTTTTTTTTTTTTAAATTGGCATACATACGTACATTGTTACTTTTATTATAGTATAAACTTAAATAATTTAATATTACGTTGTAAGTGGGATACTTGTTCCTGTTGAGTAATAAACAATATTTCTATTATTATTCAATCCCATCAGAACAGGATTTAATATGGCGGACAATTTGATTAAATTCTCCGAATTGACGTTACACCCTTATTTTGGGTTTTCTTGACATGCTGATTGCTAATGTAAAGTTACGTTTCTTCATGCCAACTCTTACACACCGTAGTATACAATAACAAAAAATAATAGTAGAATACAGAAATAGCAAAGAAATAATGGAAAAACAGATAATCAGGACAGAAAATACAAAATATTGTTTAACTTCAGATGTGCTTCAAATGAGTAAGCCATCATTCAGTTTAATTCATTAAGTGATGAATGTTTACAAACCCTCCTTTAAACTTTGTTATTTGACAATCCTCCACAATGTATACCATGATCTCTGGTTCGTTCCCACAGTCACAATTTGGATTAGAAATCGTACCCTATCTAAACAACATAGAACTAGGTTTTGAATGGCCTGTTCTTATGCGATTTACTTTTGATCAATTTTTTTTTAATCAAAGCCGGGTACTTCTATTGTTGGATCATCAATAAGATGTTTATTGAGAACACTACGAGGATGTATTGATATCTAGTTAGCCTAGACCAGTTCCTTGCATAAACAAAATATTGCGTTACCATAGCAACGAACAATAACTTATTAGAAGTGTCAGTGTAAAGTTTGACGTCAAAAAAGTAAACCAGAGTCACGCAATAAATTAAATGAAAAAGATGTCCACCAAATTGTGAAAATCAAAAATTGGAGTATCGAGCCATCATCAAGTACCTGTATTTAAAAGGGTTAAGAGGTAAGCAGATTTACGAAGATATGCTTAATACCCTTAGTGATCAATGTCCTTCGTATGCGACCGTCAAAAATTGGAATGCAAGCTTCAAAAGAGGTAAATTTTCCATTGAAGATGATGACCGATCGGGAAGGCCAGTTTCTGTGTCAGTCCCCGAAAATATCGATGCAGTTCATGACATGATTTTATCAGACCGTCGAATTGGGCTAAAACGGATATCTGAAGCACTGAATATTTCATACGAACGCGTTCATCATATGGTTCACGTCAATTTGGACATGAGAAAAATTGCTGCAAAATGGATCCCCAAATGTTTGAATGTTGACCAAAAGCGTGCAAGGGTAGAAGCATCGCGTTCGATCTGTGCTCGATTTGAAAACGATGTAGACTTCTTAAACCGAATTGTTACTATGGATGAGACTTGGGTACATTTCTACGATCCAGAAACAAAGCAACAATCGATGGAATGGCGACACTCTGGTTCTCCAAGACCTAAGAAGTTTCGTGTCCAAAAATCTGCTGGAAAAGTTCTTGCTTCAGTTTTTGGGATTGCCATGGAGTAATCATGATTGATTTTTGGATAAGGGTAGAACAATAACTGGAGATTACTATTCGACATTACTGACCACTCTACGGAAAAATATTAAAGTGAAAAGACGCGGAAAGCTTTCCAAAGGTGTTTTGTTTTTGCAGGACAACGCCCCTGCACACAAATCTCATGTTGCCATGCAAAAAATTCGTGATTTAGGGTTTGAATTACTAGAACACTCCCTTTATTCACACGATTTGGCTCCGTCCGACTATCACCTCTTTCCTCAACTGAAAAAAAGTTTAAAAGGTCATACATTTTCTTCCAACAAGGAGCTAATAGAAGCTGTGGAGGTCTGGTTTGCAGAGCAAGAAAAAACATTTTTTTTAAATCGTCTAAAGACGTTGCAGGTTCGCTGTAATAAATGTATCCAATTAAGAGGAGAATATGTTGAGTAATAAAATATTTTGACTTTGAAATTTTGTTTGGTTCTATAGTAGGCTAAGAATTTTTCAATATATCCTCCAGACCATAATTTTTTCTACTCCTCAACTTCAGAAAAAGCCGTACTTAAGTCGTCGTACAACCATACAGGTCTTCGTTAATGAACGTACTGGTTTTAATAGTATGATTTTATCCAGAGCAATTATATCTAGCGTACATTTTGAATTTTTAAAAATTGACTTCAAATTTGTTATCAGCAACCCCATAAACTCATGACAGAACGTTTTTCACATCAATGTATCTTTGTAAAAAATCTATGCTGCAAAGATTTAATAGGTAACGTTTTTTCAGGTTATGTCCAAATTCTGATCTCATAAGATTGAATGAACCTAGGATTCGAATTCAACAACCCCAAAAACGTAAAGTAGCCCCCAGAACAGAAAACAACTTTTTTTTTGTATTTATATGGTTATTTTTTTCTGAAAACCTTAAATACCTAAAAAATAACTATATTTAAGTATAGGGATCTATGAATAAATTTGACTTAGAATTTCACGCAGAATTACAAAATACAAAAAATATATAAGGTGTTTCATTTAAAATAAAGTAGTTGCTACCGGTATAACCGGAAGTGGAATAAAGTTGAAAATATGTTAGCAGAGCAGGATCTATGGTTGTTAGTAACCACCCAAATTTTCAGAATTTTTCGTTATGTAGTTTTCCGTATAACCATAGCCAGCGTTCCCGGTGGGAAGCAGTGTATTGCCTCTTTACTAATGATACTATGTGGATAAATCTTAGAAAAATTTACATACTGTATAAACAGCTTCAGCAAACTTAATGTATATTCACCCAAATTACTTACACTAAGAAAAAGTAAAAGAACTGTATCCACTAAATTGTAAATTCCATATACTTGGGGGTCATTAATGATTGCCTAAACGTTACTAGTTTCTAGATGTGATATTAAAAGTTTATTCGGTCATTGAAACTTACTTCTTAATTTGACATCGATTTAATTGCAAATGGCTATATTTTCAAACAAACTGATGTAAAATAGTAATTTTATTGAAAGTAAATATTTGAAACTGGGAGTAATTTTTTTAGAAAATCATTAATCACCTCCTTTGCAGAATCTTGTTTTACACTTGTACTAATGGACAATACTAACATCAAGTGTAAAAAAAGTTAAAAAATAAATAAAGGAAAAGATAAATGTAAATGTGGCATATTATTTAAATATAGTTTTGTGCGGTATTATTAAATAATATTTAGGTTTAACATTAAATTTCAGTTTAGTTTAAAATTTAATAAATAAATAAAAAACGGTATATGAAATTTATGATGCGTAGGAATGACATGATGAAATTTATCATGTAGGTTCGCTCAGTTTTAGTCTTGGCTTGGTACGCATTTTATACAAATTACCACCAGGTATCTGTTGGAATGCCATATTAAAAGCAATTACTCCCAGTTATCTAATTTATATTCCAATATGTTATAAATAAAGTTAGAACCGTTATCTAACACAAGATTAATATATTTATGTTATGTACGTTACATTAAAACGTCATTTCAAATTAAACAACTATACAATTTTAAAATATAACCGCTGTTAAATTGAAAACGGTATACTGAACATAAAAAAAAATAGAAATTATCCAAACTGTTTTTAACTAAAACAATTTGAAAAAAATTTCAATCTCATCTCTAAGAGAAAGCCACGTGCAGTTTTGAAGAATTTCGTTTCTCGCAATACGAAATTAAATTAGGAAATGTATAAAATTTTATGTGAAAATCTCCAGACGCCAACGATCGACAGTAAATATGCAATAAGGAAATAAATTTTCGCTTTATCTAAGAAGTTTGCATTTTCATTTTCTACCTACAACTAGACCTCATTAATCTTTTTTTCACCTGCATAAAATGAAAATTAAATAAAATTTAAATTTCAAAATTTACGATTTGCAAACTTTAAAAGTATTATTGTCTGAATAATGACTTATGATGTAAGTACTTTCGTCTTCTGAAACATGCAGTGTACGTTATGCAGAAGACAGGAATATGAAAACTGTTTTATTCTTTCCTATTTTCTCGGCACTTTTGAAGTATCTAGCATAAAATAAGTGCAGAAGCTGAAGTGAATAATATACGTTACATGGGCATAAAAACTTCTACACTTGCATTATATGGTGTTAGAAGCAAAGTAGAAGCTATGACAACATAGTTTTGCAAGATGTTTCCTGTTTCCGGTAAGAATAACTTTCTAAATTAGAAATGAAATTGCATTTACCTTCAAACTTTTTACATAAAAGAAATGCACTCGGGTTTTAAAAAGACTTACAAGTACCGAACTGTATAATAAAATTAAATTTTGAAGGTATGAGAATGATATTATATTGGAGTAGCTGAGTTATTGATTTGTTTCTCAAACGTTATACGCCGCATTTAATTCAGAAATGTAATCAAATTCTGATGACTATAGAAATATGTTATTTTTATAAAAATTTTGAATTATCAACAAGTGATTTTATCATAATACTTTAATAATAAAACTGTTGTTATGCAGGTACAGTTAACTGTTGGCATTTTTCTTAGTTTATACTATTCACACGTGTCAATGTTTACACGAGATGTCGCAAGACACACATTTTACTTATAATACTTTTACTTTCCAACTGGATTACCCCAATTACAGGAAAATATTATAATAATATATATATACAATATATTAGCAACTTTGCCGACAGGTATGTAAAGCAGTTACATAGTCGACTCTTCAATAATTATAGCCAACATAACAGTTGGCAAGTATAAAAATTTCGAATCGCCTGCAGTAAAGTACGCAAGAGGTTGTACAATAGCAAACAAACACTGAGAATCACCTGACAGCTGTTTCGTCCTTTTGGGACTCATCGGGAGTGAGAGAACTCGAGTGTAAGATCACTATTGTACAAACGCGCGCTGTCGACTAAATGCCCTACTGGAGGGATCACAATATTTAAACGATAAGTTTTTTCGACATCTAGTGTCGACTCGTGAAAGCGTTCACGTACGTAAATGTTTGCAACTTTGCTGACAGGTATGTAAAGCAGTTACATAGTCGACTCTTCAATAATTATAGCCAACATAACAGTTGGCAAGTATAACTGCTTACGTACGTGAACGCTTTCACGAGTCGACACTAGATGTCGAAAAACTTATCGTTTAAATACACACAAAAAAATTAATTAATTGAGAAGAAAATATACAAAATCAAAATTATTCAAGTAGGTACTTAATATGATAAAAAAAATAAAAATAAAGCAATACAATAAAAATAGAATAACAATACTAACAGTAATTCCCTAATGAACTAAAACATTTAAAATTATATTATTAATAAATTTAAAGCTGTCTTGATTTATATCAACCAATCCCGCTATCTTATTGAAGGCAGTACACATCACAGATGTGGGTGAATTAGTAAGCACATTGAATTGAATCTTCTGCACGTAAAAAGTAGTTTTCTGTCTAGTGTTTAACCTAGGAACTAAAAAGTTGATCCTGGACAGCAGCCATTGTCAATCAATTCTATTGTGGAGAAGATTATGTAGGAATTTAATAGCTGATAAAATTCTACGAGTCTCTAACGAGGTTAAGTTTCTAAAAAAAACCTTTCTAAAAGCGCTGAATGTTCAAAATTCCTTAGAGAGTATACTCCATCTTCGACAAGAAATAAATATTTTAAAAATTTTCTTTGGACTGCCTCCAAATCAGATCTTTGACACTCATAAAGTAGATACCATATTAATGACCCGTACTCCAAGACAGATCTTACTAAAGAATTGTACAAAATAATTAAAGTTCCACTACAAACAACAGAAAAACACCAAAAAACTGCACCAAAAACTTTACTCGGGCACGTGTTTCAATAGCTAAGCTATCATCATTTTGGTGTTTTTCTGTTGTTAAATACACGCTGCAGTTAGTGTTCCTTTCCTTTGATCCACTACAAAATCCACGACAATTTCTAAAAATAAACCCATAGGTCCTAAGTGCTCTATTGATAATATTTATAATATGTTGCGTGAAATCCGTTTAAAGTTGAAAGTGACTCCAAGATTCTTAATAGAATTGGTTTTTTGTAACAGCACACCGTCAACATTGTAGTCATAAGTAATAACAGTATGGTTTTTAGTGAAAGAAAGTACAGAACATTTCTCTAAGTTTAAAGATAGTTTATTGGAGGAACACCATACAATCAAACTATTAAGGCATTGTTGAAGATGTTGACAATCATGTGGAGAGCGAATCTCAAGAAAAAATTTAAATCGTCAGCAAATAGCAGCTTCATAGTATTGATAGAAGAAAAAGGTCGTTAATAAATAATAAAAGAGCAAAGGGATCAAAACAGATCCTTAAGGTACACCAGAGGAAGCTATAAATATTTTAGATGTTGAGTTACCATACCTCACAAACTGTTGGCGATTAATTAGGATAGATAAGAGTAGAGTGATTAAAGACTGATCGAAGTCAAATAAGTAAAATTTGTTAGATAATATAAAAAGGGTCTATACGGTCAAAAACTTTACAAAAGTCGGTGTAAATTACATCAACCTGACCTCTAGCATCAATAATTTCAGCTATAGATTGTTTGAAAACAGCGAGATTAGTAATAGTGGATCGACCTTCCATAAATCCATGTTGGACTGGTGTTATGAGTTGTTTAACTGCGGCATTGATTTGTTTGTAAAGTACAGCTTCAAAAACCTTTGCAAAATTATTTATTAGACATATAGGTCTATAATTTTTTATATCAGAAGCATCGCCTTTTTTGAACACAGGAATGACACACGATCTTTTCCAGGTGGTAGAAAATTTTGAGTTTTTGATAAATTTATTAATAAGTATGTGTGGAGATTTAATATAAATGCAAGCACAGTCTTTCAGGATAAAGCTAGGTATTCCATCCGGGCCTGCAGTAAGTTTATTTTTAGAAGACTTTAGAGCAGTAAAAATCTCTTTCTTAGAGATTGAAGTAACATTATTCAAAAATAAGTAATTGACAGAGTCAAAATGCGGATTGTAGCATTGTAATAATTAATAATACAAAGTTAAACCATAATTTTAACCTCGTTTATCTGGGAGTAACGTTTTTAATTTACAAAGATTATTTAGAAAAATCAAACAAAAAATGTAAATGAGAAATAATATCATTCAAAAATTAGCTGGAACATCTTGGGGAGCAGATACAAAGACACTTTGTACAGCTTCCTTAGCATTAGTTTATTCTACTACAGTGTTCCTGTCTGGTTGAATATTGATCACACGAAAAAATAGAAGCGCAGTTGAATTGCACTATGCGTATAATTAGTGGAACTTTTAAATCTACTTCTTTCAATTGGCTTCCTGTTCTTTGTAATATTACTTCATCGAACATTTGACAAAAAGTTGCGTTAAAACAAGAATGGGATAAATTCCAACTTAACAAAAACTTACCAATTTGGAATTATTTTGAGAACCCTCCAGCTAACTGATTTAAATGTCGAAATCCTGTACGGTTGCAAGACTACTTAACTACGGCTTTTTCTGAAGTTAAAAAGTGGAAATAATTATGGTCTGGAGTTGTTGTTTTTAATCAACATCTCATTGATGACCCAACAATAGATGTCTCGGGCTTTGATCAAAAAAGAAACATTTGGTCAAAAGTAAATCGCATAAAAAAAGGTCATTCAAATTGCAACTCTATGTTGTTTAAATGGGGTGTTATTTCTAATCCAAATTGTGACTGGGGAAATGAACCAGATACCGTTGCAGATATTCTAGATGATTGTCAATTAACTAAGTTTAAATAAAGGTTTTTAAACATTAACAATTTAACGGATGAAGCTGTGTTACGATTTACTAATCTAAAGAACATCTGAACACAGAAAAATAAACGTATTCAAAAACTTCACTCGACCGTCGGCACTTTGATGTTGATCACCTCGCCGTGGACAACCTTTTAGTGAGAATATGAATTGAGCGGCTGTTTAGATTTTGTACGGAGTATACGATTTCTTCCAGCGACACATTTTTTCTTTTTTGTGTAATTTTAATAAACACAACAAAAATAACAAAAAAATACTTTTTTAATGCTGTTTTTTTGTTTGTCGTTTATTCTTTGTGCCATACTAGTAAGGTGAGCTGGGCGAGTGCGCGTGTTTCATGAAAGCCCAAAAAATCCCCGGAGTAAAGTTTCTGAATACGTTTATTTTTCTGTGATCTAAAATTAAGCAATTTTTTGTACTCTCTGTCTTGATTATTGGTTTTTCCACTATTTTTCCTTCCTCATTGTCGTGACTGGCGCTTGGACCGGTCCATTATATGTCGTCACGCAAGGGCTGTGCTGTTATATTTTATGTTCTTATTTACCTTCTGTAATGTTAATTAATACTTAATTAATATTATTACATACATTGTGCGGCGCTAGTGTGAGGAAGCCCGATATATTCGTTATAAAAAAAATATTAAAAAATATTTTTAGATAAATTTTAGGTACCTATACTTAAATTACATGTTTTAAAATTATTAACAATTATACAGTGTATTTCATTACTTCTGAGTAGCGCAAAGTTGTGTTTATTTTTAAATGTAATACACTATACCATATTATTATAAATTTGAATTGCGTTTCCTTTACTGATCACGCCAATATAAAGGTTTAATATGTTATACAAAGTACTAAGCATAATGCCATTTACAACCTATAAACGTGTTATATTCAACACCCGGTATCTCTTAAATTAAACAATAGAAAAATATTTTTTACGTTTAACAATTTTCTAATATCGTTTAGTTTCTTTTCAAAGCATTAAATTTATGATAAACCTTAATTTTGAATACAGTGTGGTCTACTACTCAGTGACATCATTTTCTTATTTTCTTTAAATAGAGCATCCGGTATTTTATATCAATATAAAAAAAGTTGATTAATGACGTTTTTAATTTTATACAGCATTCGTTATTCTTAACACGTTCGCAACGGCTATCGAAATGGCAGACCTATCCAAAGTTACGGTACGGGGTATATGTGTCCCGTAGTAAACTGACCAATGGATCGGTACGGGACATATACACCCCGTACAGAAGAAATTTTCAAACGTTTAAAAAGAATTCAAAATTCATTTAAAAAATAAAATAAATGCTACCTACACATTCAAATACAATTAATTTAAACCCAGTTTGAACAGGATTCAGATACTATTTGCAAAAGTGAAATAAAAGCACATATTTTGGTTACACAAAATTTTTTATTCTGTAGTACTTAAAATAACGTATAAAGTAATCAAAATAAAATTTAAATTGTTGGTTTTAATAATAATATTAGGTTCGTATTAATTTGGATGAGCTTTATTAAAACAAGTAAGACAAAAACCAGGACATCCATCACATTCTGCGCAAAACGTGTACACTTTTTTTACTTTGTTGTCAGCTTGACGACTAGTCATAGTTTTTCGAAGTGTTTCATAGCAGCCTCTACATTTCTTTCTTTTTCTGTTATCTGGTCCTGCTTCCTCTAAGGTATGTATCCGTTTTGGAGTACGTGGTCTTGGATTTTCTTGGTCTACCAAACCAAAAGCTTTGCATATGCTTATTTTAAAATTTAAAATCGACATTTGTTGTTCTTTAAATGTTTTATTGTATAAAAGCCATGCATTACTTAAAGCGGAACCAAAAATCATTTCTGTAGCGACTTTTCTGTACCATTTCACTCCCTTTCTTAATGGACTTTGGTATGAGGTCATTTGGTCACTAGAATAACACGTTTTTGTAACAGTAAAATATTGAATGTGATACCACTTACCTAAAGTCAACACCTTTTTTAGCACTGTTGTAGTCAAAAATACATTGTGGCTTTCTAACGACTTTACCCCTCTTGTCAGTTTTTTCAGTTAGGCTAGCTGTATGATTTGGTACAGTAGTTAACATAGATACAAGTCTCTTGTCCATCCACTTTATAATTTTCACATTACCTTTTTGCATACCACATACTTCACCCTTTTTTAATTTGATATCTTTAAGTTTTTTTGGGTAGCAACGCCTTCGTATTAAGTAAGTACCGCAAACATATGTTTTTTTATAGTAAACTGTTACCTACATTAACTGTTGTATAAAAATTATCACAAATCAAAAGTCTTCCACAGTTATAATATGGGTTCATTAAAAAATTAATCACGGCTTCTGCATGACCCGTACCACCAGTATCATCACCTTTTCCTGTATAAATTTTAAAATTCAATATATAACCCGAAACACAACACAGTTTGTAAATTTTAACACCATATTTGTGTCGCTTATTGTGGATGTATTGTCTAAAAGCTAGACGACCTCTCCAATGTATCATGGACTCATCGATTACCATAATTCTGCCAGGTATTACGAATTTCTGAAAAGCGCCAACTAATTCTGTTAAAATTGGTCGTATTTTATACAGTTTGTCTTCTCCTGTATCATGTTCGTTGTCATAAAAATGCCAACACTTCAAAATTATTAAGAATCTATCTCGAGACATAAGTTTAGATATAAATTCATTATGGAATAAATTATCTTTTGACCAATACAGGTTTATTCTTGGCTCATTGACAATCCCCATGGCTATTGTAATGGCAAAATATTTTTAAGTCCTCCACTGTTACTTCTTGCCATTTTTTAAAGTTCCTGGGTTGTTGTTTTTCAATTGATTTGCGTATTTGTTCGTTTCTAGAACCATCATTTCAATTAGGTCATCCGTTACAAAAAGTTGGAAAAATTCTATAGGATGTTTTAAGTTTGCGGGTAAAAGAAATTTGTCTTCTTCAAAACAAGATTCTTGGAACACTTCCTGTTGTGTTATATTTTCTATCCAATCATCAGTAGTTTGAGGTGCTTCGTTGTTTTCAATTATATTTGTAATATGAGGATGTTCCCCTCTAACATCCTCTGTCACATTTTCTGTAGTTTCTGAATTTGTTTCATTTTCAGATTCAGAATAATAATCCTCAGATGAATTGATAGCATAATCACGATCGGCGATCGAATCATCATAATCCTCACTAATATCTTCCGAACTAGAACTTTGTTGCACACTTAACGCCAAATTAAGGATATTTTTCGTACGAGAACTCATAATTAGCGATGTATACACAAGTTCGATAAGAATTCAACTGATTCACGTTTTAAAATGAAATAGCAAAGTATACATTTGCAAGTCGAAACAAGAATTTGTGACCCGTACAGGAGAAAATTCTACTCGGGTACGATACGGGACACATACGTCCCGTACCGTTTTAAATTTAAAACTAATAGAGAAACCCATTAACATAATAATATCAAAGTTTTAAAAAATATAATAAAAAACTAAAAAGTTATCGCGTTCGTAATTTACGTCACATTCTAATTTTTCATGTCGGTACCTGAGGAGGATCCAATACGGGATATATATGCCCCGTATCGTTGCGAATATATTTCGTGTTTTAAATTTACTTTCGAATTTTCTGAAAAAAGCATTAATTAAAACACAAAATATTCGAGTTGGCTATGGCTTTGACATTTAACTTATAAAGGTACTTAATATTAATAATTGAAGAAGTAAAACAAAATAAAATTATGAACACATCAGAATCATAAAAAATGTTCAAAATGGCCTCATTGTACAAGGTGTGTCACGATGATGGTTCGTTAGACGTTTACGGAAAATTAGACATAGAATTTTTTTGAAAATTTGGTTACTTGCACAGCTAGACCTGATCTATCGATTTAAAATATTTTCAACGTTGCAACGTTGCCGCTCATATGGAAATGTGGCAACTACTTTGATATTTTAAGTGAGACACTCTGTATATTTTTAGATTCTACATTGAATTTGTGACGGATTTTTATAAAGGTACTATGTACCAAAAATTCATAGTTTCCGAGTTATTCAATTTTTCTGAAAAAAAATGACAGATGAGACAGCATTTTAAAAAACCATATCTTTGTCATTTGTCAGCCTAGGGTAATAAAAATTCGTATAACTTGTCACTAAATATTCTTAAAGTTTGATCAGATTTCATTCTCCTCGTACAGGGTGTTCATGAAACTCACTCGATCTTCTTCAAATTCAAGTCAGTATAAGTCACTAATTTTAAATGGAACATCCCGTATTTTGTTGACTCATCTGAAAGCTGGAGTAATTATCTTTCATATAATAATAGGGTTTTCTATACCCAAGTGCAGTATTTTTCGTGTTATTCACACCTTTGTGATTTTTGAAACATACAAGGTAGATCATTTTGTTCATGTGGAGAAGAGCACCCTGTATTTCTTTCTTGAGTTAGTCAAAAGAATTTGAACTCATTTGTAAAACATTGTTGATATCTGAAATGTAGCCCTAACACGGTTTCTGAGGATTTTCTTAATTCTATTAAAAATTACCGGAAATTAATAGTCAAAATTGCCATCAAAGAAAAAATGCTACTAACTGCACGCTTCATATATGTCTGTTTACGAAAGAGCTGTCAGTAGTTAATTGATAGCTATTAAAATGGCACAACAAGTGGAATTTACTAATGAAGATTATCTAAATCTCTTGGTTATTTATGGACAGTGTAATCGCATGATTGATCAAACGTGTCGCGCATTTTCAGAAAGATTTCTAGAAAGGTCGAAGCCCAGCAAAAACATAGTAAGGCGTGTCATAAATAATTTACTTAAATATGAATCTTTCAAGGCCCTACTAGTAAAGCAAAAACCGATCGTAGACGATCACGAAACTGAAATATCGGTTTTAGCTTTCTTTAGTGCCTATCCAACTGCATCTTTACGCGACGCAGAAATTAGTTTGAGAGTGTCCTTTAAAAGCGTCCACAGGATTTTATCAAAACATAAATGGAAGTCATTTGTTTACACCAAGGTTCAGCATTTGAATCCTGGAGATCTTTCTTTGCGTGTTAAGTTTTGCGAATGGTTCTTAGTAAAGACACAAAAAGATTTACATTTCTGTGGAGGCATTATTTGGTGTGATGAAGCCAAATTCTGCAAGAATGGTATGTTCAACCGACATAATAATCATTTTTGCGTAGAGGAAAATCTACATGTAGTCCGTGAACAAGGATTTCAAGGAGCGTGGCAGTTTAATGTTTTTTGTGCTATAAAAGGAAACAGTATCCTATGCTTTTGTTCCTATGACAAAAACTTGAACGGCCTAGCTTACCTGGGAAGAATGGAAAATGAAATTTTGCCAGCACTTCACCGACTCCCAGAAAACGATCAACTCCGTAACTGGTTCCAACAAGATGGTGCTTGAGAGCAGTAAGTGATTTATTGGATGCTACTTTTGAGGATCGGTGGATTGCCAACAGAGGGCCGATCCGCTGGTCTGCTTGTTCTCCCGACTTGACCCCATTGGATTATTTTCTTTGGGGTCATGTCAAAAACATAGTACATGCAGATCCTATCACCAGCAAGGAAGATATGCAAATGAGAGTTACTCAAGCGCTCAGGTCAATACCACCATCGACTATATTAAAAGCCACTCTTAAAGCTATGTTAAAAAGAATTCAGAAATGCTTAGAGGTGAATGGCGGTGTGTTCGAACATATATTACAATATGTAAATTAAGTCTATTTCATGAGACAAATAAAAAATACAGGGTGCTCCTCTCTACATAAACAAAATGATCTACCTCGCATGTTTCAAAACTCATAAAGGTGCGAATAACACAAAAAATAAGACACTACAATAATTGTATAGAAATTTACAGCCGCGATACGCACTCGTTAAACGCCACATATTGAATGATGCATGTTAACCGGTGCGTGTAATATACAACAGTCTCACACACTTAAAATAATTGTAAATATATTGAAAAATAAACAAATTGAACGATTCGTACAAGTTTTGAATAAGTATGAAAAAATAACAAAGAAAATAGTATTAGATTTATAACTTTAAAAATTTTAAGCAAAAACAAAATTATCTTTTTTTTAGCGATTTCCTACTACTAACACTTCACTTACATAGGCACTTTACTGTAGCACATAATCGCGAAACCATGCTGGCTTCCGAGTTTGTCTTTCTGTTCTACGAACATGTGGATCAACTGATGGCTCCTGGGTTAACACATCTTGGAGTACAAGCGATGGAATTTCATGATTAACAGAAGCATCAGTAGTACTGCGATTTCCATTTAAAACTGGCACTATTGGCACTTGAGGTAGTCTTGGAATATCATATGACTGGCTTGGACGGAAGGTGACATGTTTTTGTTTTATTCCTGTTTGACGAAGTTGGTTGATATGTCGCTTTAATGTTCTGCCGGACTCGTCTAGAACGACCAGATAGTGTAGTTTACCATATTTTTTGACCACTTTACCAAATTTCCATACATATCTATTATTTTGAAAAAAACGAATTGCCACCCTCTCCCCAACTTGTATTGATCTCACTGGTATTTTGTATTTTGAGGTTGAAGGTTTATGTTTGATTGGAAAAATAGCATCCAAACGTAATCCCAACCTGCGATTCAAATATAATTCTGCTGGTGACTTTCCACAAGCAAGCGGAGTTGCTCGATATCGAAATAAAATGTTTTTAACTTTTTCATTTATCGGTAATTTTTCTTCTTCTGCCGTTTTTAACCTGTGTTTCATTAATTGTACATGGCGTTCGGCTAACCCATTAGTGGCAGGGTGCCCTGGTGCGATATGTTCGGAATTCTTCACTTTGAAAAATTGTGGCATCGTCTGAGACAATAATTTTACGGTATCCGTGATAAGCAAAAATATCATTAAGTAAGGAAATTGTCGAAGAACTGGTAGGGGAATTTTTTACTTCTGTCATTTTGATTTTGCATCAACGCAAATGAGAAAGTGGTAGTTTTTGACAGAACCACCGTAATCAATATGTATTCTTTCCCAATTCTGTCCGGGTTCATCCCACAAATGAGTTGGAACTTTTTGTGGGCTGGATCTGGTTTGAGCGCACTGTAAACACTCACGTACAAGGCGTTCAATTTCACGATCGATGCCGGGCCAATATACATATTTGCGGGCTAGTTGTTTCATTTTTGTTATTCCCAAATGTGTTTCGTGTAATTCTTGTAAAATTGTTTTCCGTAATACAGTTGGTATAACAATACGGTTTTGTGAACATAACACTCCATCAGTCAAAGTATATTCGGAATCAGTCGAATTGCTTTGTAAGTCAGAAACGATCTTGCTTAATTCGGGATCATTGTTAGTTTCATTTTGGATTGTTTGAAATGTAATAACTTCATTTGAAATTTGAAAAATCATCTGGGAATATATTTGATTTACTTCATCTCCAATCGCGACATCTTTTGATTGGTGTATTTGTTTTATTGGAATTCTGGATAAGCAATCGACATTTTGATTATCTGATCCTTTTTTAAATTAAACGGTGTAGTCGAATCCTGACAAAAAAGGTACATAGCGTAATAATCTAGCGGACGTCATTTGCGGTAAAGCTTTGTTATGTTTGAAAATGCGCGTTAATGGTTGATTATCGGTGACGAAAGTAAACTTTTTCCCAAAAATATAGTTGTAAGCAAAAAATGAGCATTTGGAGCGATTTACGTGTAAATCAAAATCTGACAATCTTCTTAGGCATGCTCGCAGATTTTGAGAACACTCTTCCATCGATGAACCGTGAATTATTAAGTCGTCAAAATAGGCTTCAACTTTAAGAAGTCCTCTAAGAATCTGTGATTATCCTGTTGAATTCAGATGTTGCTGTCTTGATACCGAAGCTGAGTCTGTTCATATTATATGTACCAATGTGTGTGGAAATTGTTTGAATCATGGCACTTTCGTCGTCTAGTTTCAAATGCAAATAGGCTTTAAACAAGTTAAGTTTGCAGAAATACTTGGAATCTCGTAAGCTGTGCAAAACATCATCGATTCGTCTAATGGGGTAGTTCGCATTTACTAGTTTCTCGTTCACTCCACACTTATAGTCTACACAGAGTCTCACTCCTCCGTCTGGTTTAGGTATAATGACCAGAGGTGAACCCCAATCACTGGATGAAACGGGTGTAGTAATTCTACCTCTTTCTAACGACCTTAGCTCTTCCTCAACGCGTACTCTGAGAGAATATGGCACATCTCGTTCTTTTGTAAACGTTGGTTTAGCACCGTGACGTAACTGTAAGTTAACTATTTGGGACACATCCTACTTTTTCCTCAAAAATGTTGGAAAATTCATTTAAAATATCGTCAATTGAATTAAGATTACTTATTGAAGATGGCAAAGAAATACGCTTGTTATTATAATCTAGTTCTTTCAATTCGATAGCTAGACTCCTAATCCATATCCTTCCTGACAAAGCGGCATGATTTTTGAGTACAATGTAAAGATCACCTTGAATTTGTTTATTTTTGTAAGAAGCTGTGACAGTAACTCTTCCTAGAGATTTAATGATATTGCCGGAATACGAACGAAACGCAACGTTGGAATGTTTTAGTGGCACATTTATTTTAATTTATGGAATTCTTATTCTGAGAGTAAGAAAAAACGTGCACTTGAATCAACTTAGAAAAGTTGTGGCTTATTATTGATGTTGATTTTGACCATATATTTGTCTCATTCTGGCGCTACCTCAAATAAATCAATGATTTGAAAAGTTTCTAGCAATTTTATTGAACTGGAGGAAAATCCATTTTCCGTTTTGAATATTTCACCAAGATTGTTATGCAAACTCGAGAAACATGACCAACTTTCCCGCACAAATCACAATGTGTATCTTCTCTCTTAACTGTACAATCGGAAATCCGGTGATTTTGCTTTCCACATCTGAAGCAGTGATTTTCAATTCCTAATTCTTCGTAATTAGGGCGATAAGACTTTCTAGGCGTCGAATAGTTACGAGAACGACTGGAATGTTGTTCTGGACTTTGTGAACGTTGTCTGGGACGATAATTGGGTGATTTAGAACAATAACGGTTACGTGAACCATGTTTATTGAAATGCTGAGAACTAGAACGGTGACTCGTTACTCTGTATGTATCCGAATGAGAAAAATCAGTAACAGCAGGACTGGGTTGTTTTGTTAACTTTTTGCTTTCAATTCTGGAAGCTTCTAAAGAAATAGCTTTCCCAAGAATATCCTCAAAACTAGTGATACCGGATTGAAGTAAGTGTTCACGGATCCAATTATCTCTTAATCCTCTTATAAACTGAGCTCTGAGAAAGACATTTGATATTCGCATGTAACAGTGAATTCACATTCAGCTAAATCTCTTTGTAATGTTGCAACAAATTCGGCAATTGACTGTCTTTCTTTTTGATATAAATTTAAAAAATAGTGCTGAGAAACAATAGCGCTTTTTTTAGGTAAAATCATTTGAGTAAATAATCTAACTAACGTCGTGTAATCCTGAGATTTAATTTGTTTTTCTGGTCCTAAAAATGCAGCAAGGCCATTGTAATGCGTTGAACCTATTGAAGTACAAAGTAATTGCGCTTTTTTTTCATCATCTGTGACATTTTTCATTGCTACGTAATTTTCAAAACGTTCCAAGTAACACGTAAATTTTTCTTTTCGTAAATCAAAATTTTCGAAGGGTTGAATACTAGAAAAATTAACATCTTGCTTTGTTCCTACGTCAATAGTGAATTAATTTCTGTTGTTTATTGAAGTTATCTAACAACATTTTAAATTGATCTTGATCCATTGTAAATGTAATATTTATAAATTCGAACGTTTATAAATGAATGCGTTTTATTATAACCAAAGATAAAATTGAAAACACCGACCTTTGTCTTTGTCGCTGGGAAATTTTTCTTTTGTGTATTTTGTACGGTTTTTAATTTAAATGCTTGATTGTTGATCCTCGTCGCCAAATTGTCGTGACTTATTGTTGAATTCTAATTAGCTAACACACAGCACAGTATAATAGTTTATTAACTATAAAGTACAAGTAAAGACACTACAATAATTGTGTAGAAATTTACAGCCGCGATACGCACTCGTTAAACGCCACATATTGAATGATGCATGTTAACCGGTGCGTGTAATATACAACAGGGGTGTTGCATTTAAAATTAGTGACTTATACTGACTTGAATTTGAGGACGATCGAGTGAGTTTCATGAACACCCTGTACGAGGAGAATGAAATGTAATCAAACTTTCTGCAAAAAGAATATTTAGTGATGAGTTATACGAATTTTCATTACCCTAGGCTGACAAATGGCAAAGATACGGTTTTTCAAAATGCTGTCTCATCTGTCATTTTTTTTCTCGGAAACTATAAATTTTTGGTACATAGTACCTTTATAAAAATCCGTCACAAATTCAATGTAGAATCTGAAAATGTAATAATATACAGTGTCTTATTTGAAATATCAAAGTTGTTGCCAAATTTCCATATGAGCGGCAACGTTGCAACGTTGAAAATGTTTTAAATCGATAGATCAGGTCCAGCTGTGCAAGTAACCAAATTTTCAAAAAATTCTATGTCTAATTTTCCGTAAACGTCTAACGAACCATCATCGTGACACACCCTGTACATCAATGCACATTTGCAAACAATCTTCAAAACTTCGACTTAATAAATTAGTGTCTATTCTTTTTAATTCATTTGTAATTCTTTATATAATTTTTTTAGTGATAGTAGCTGTTTTATAAACTCTACCCATAATACAGCTCCATACAAGAAATCCATTTTCCATAAGTCAGTATACCGAGAGGAGACCGCCTAACCGGTCCACCCTTTCCAATCCATTTTCCACGAAAATCATTAAATATTTAAATGTTCATTCACTAAAACATTATAGTGCACTAGAGAACCGTCATGTAAAATCTACATTTTTGCACGAATATTTATAGGTATTTCTTCTAATAATTCTGGTAATACATTTACAAAAAAATGTAAATAAATGTCCCCATTTACATGATCTTGAAAAAAGTGTGATCCTAGACATAATTTGCCAAAATCAGCAAAATTCTGATGACAAATTTACGCACAAGCAATGTGTTCTTTATTACTTTCCCCCAATACAAAAACCAAAACGACCAATTCTTGTTGCAAAAAAAATCATTTTTGCGGTGACAATAAAAAACTACAAAAACAGAAAGAAAATATTTAATATCAAATATTTTGAAATAGTCAAAGTTATACCCAACTCAAATATTTTGTGTTAGAATGAATGTTATTTACAGAAAACCCAAAAGTAAATTTAAAACACGAAATATCTCGGTAATTTTTTTAATTATAAGATATGGTATAAAATTAAAAGTACACTTACTGAACTTTCTTATAATGATATAAAATACAGGGTGTTTTATATAAAAAAATAAGAAAATTATGTCACTGGGTAATGGATCACAATGTATTCAAAATTGGGATTTATCAAATACCTAATACTTTGAGAAGAAACTAGACGATATTAAAAGATTCTTACAGGTAGAAAATATTTTTCTTTTGTTTAATTTAAGAGATACTGGGTGTTGAATACAACACGTTAGGCTATAAATAGCAATATCTCTTAAAGTGCTCTGTATAACATATTAAACCCTTATATTGGAGTGATGGGTAAAGTAAGCACACTTTAAATTCATAATAAACTACAAGATGTTCCATTTAAAAAAACATAACATTGCGCTACCTACAAGGAATGAAACACACTGTATAATTGTAAACAATTTTCAATTGTGTAGCTTAAATATACCTGAAATTTATTTTAATACATTTTTTCGATATTTTTTTTTAATAACGAAAAAGATTTTCTTATTTATTTAATTAATTTCATACTCACAAAAGATTTTCTGCTAATGTATATTAAAATGACGAACTTTTACAATGTACTAAAAAAAGTGGTATTTAAGAAAACTTCGGGATAGAAAAATTGAAACTTATATTTTCTTTTAGAAATTGATTACAGGTAATTTTGTATCAAAATAAAAACAAAGTTCTTTATTAGTTGAATCCAAGTTTGGTAAAGTTTGTGTTCAAGTAAAGATCGTTATTGTAATTAAGTTCTCATTTCTTTGGAACTACTTTATTTGCATACGTATCGAAAATTTTGTCAACGTGATGAAACTGAAAAGTTGTAAATTCAATTTTTAAAAGTTTTACGTTAAACATTTGGTAAAAATTTCATAAGTTAAAAAACCACTTATACTGTTAAACTTTAGAACTTATTGTGCACATTCTAGTTACATTGTTATGAGTTTAAGTGACTATCTCAAAATAATCAAAATTTTATAAAATATGTTAATATAATATTTAAAATGACGT
The DNA here is from genome assembly GCA_030710515.1 of Abscondita cerata. Lineage (NCBI taxonomy): Eukaryota > Metazoa > Arthropoda > Insecta > Coleoptera > Lampyridae > Abscondita > Abscondita cerata. The sequence goes on along the minus strand of JALBCR010001684.1, from coordinate 38,458 downwards.
TAAAATCCATAATTGTGTATTGATTATTTTAATATATATATATATAAACGATAAGGTTTTTGACATCTAGTGTCGACTCGTGAAAGCGTTCACGTACGTTAAATGTTCAGCAAATTTGCTCGACAGGTAATGTAAACGTTTACATGTCGATTCTTCAATAATTATAGCCAACCTAACAGTTGGCAAGTATAAAAATTTCGAATCGCCTGCAGTAAAAAGTACGCAAGAGGTTGTACAATAGCAAACAAACACTGAGCCAATCACCCGACAACTGTTTCGTCCTTTTGCAGGACTCATCGGGAAGTGAGAGACTCGAGTGCTAAGTTTACTATTGTACAAACACCCTCTTGTCGACTATGCCCTACTGGAGGGTCACAATATTTAAACTGCTTTACATTACCTGTCAGCAAATTTGTTAATATATATATATATACAAATAACAACTTCTACAATTCCAATACTTTTATTAATATAATAATATAACTATAGTTTCGACTCTGTAAGCTTTAGAGTCATATTTAGATTGTATTATTAAAAATATGACATTAATATGACATTTAATTATAAATAATGAAATATATATTATTAATAATTAAATGTCATATTAAAGTCATATTTTAAATAGTACAATCTGACGATGACTCGAAAACTTATAGAGTCGAAACTATAGATATATTATTATATTAATAAAAGTATTAATGATACAAAAGTTATTATTTTTATACATGTTAATATAATTGGTTAAAAACCGTAAGTTCTAGGAATTGGTAAAACACTTGTATTCTGACTGTGATAATTTTGCTTTTAAAGACTTACTTGTTCTGTACCTCTGTACTTTGTACACATTTAAGAAAAAATCGATCACACCAAAATAACACTGTAGACAAAGGCGTTTATAGTTTTTTAAGCATTTGTTAAAATACGTCTTGTATACATTAGTTTTAGTTCATCAAGTAGGTATTGAATAATTTATAACTACCGACTTTTGGTGCAAATTTCTAAATATATGTTTTTAGACGATAACATGAAGCCATGGGTAATTATCAATGTTTCAAAACTAGTAAATGACAAACATTTTTGTTATTAAGGTGACTACAATTATTACATTACGTAATTAACAGTATTCCTATTCCCCTTTTAATGGCTGACCTAAGTAAAACTCAACCAAAACGATGAACTCACTACAATATTGTTACGACTTTATTGTTGTTTGTTTTTGTTATCGTCGTTAGAAGCACAAGATTAATAAATACAGCGGATCAAGTTACATTTATATTTTATTTTACACATACAATTACTTTAATCCGTATAAATCACATCAACTACTACACACGTTTAATTTATATCAACTTAACTTGACGAATAATAAGATTGAACTGATTCCTAAATTTATACTGACGCTTTTATATATGAAAGATAATAATCTAGAAAATATTTGAATGTTTTCAAAGAAAGTTCTAGAAACACAACGATTATTATAATTTATTCTGGGAACTCTAGTAGCGTAACAATATATTATTAACTCTATCATATCGTACATTCTTTACATCGGGAGTAGTAGGTCCATCTTTGCGTACCTCTAGCAACTTAGTTGGACTTTATTAGAGACCTAGTAACATTTTCGCTACATTGTAGATCAGATATTTTCTCTTTAGGATCAAATATTGGCAAAAACGATAACCTGCTACTTCAGTCATAACAGTCATACTACAGACAAGGACAGTAAGTTGTCGCAAGTGGATCTAGCAGATCGACACCGTCCATTCCTGTTCAACTTATATCTTGCTTCGCTTGCCACACGTTGACGTCGTTGTTTTTTTGGCAAAATTTGTTGTGTAGTAATTGCTGTTCACAGTATTAACGAAATTATCACTCCACTTCATATTAATCATATTGTCTTTAAAACAATAATTAAACGTGCCACGTTCTTTCTTGTTTACTTCTTTCGCTTGCATAAGAGGACACTTATTACTTTTGTTTTTTCTTACTGTTGCAAATGCGTCGAAATTGTCACTCTGTAAAGTTTTGCATAAGAGAATGGCTAGACAAAAATGTTGTCGAAAAATAAAACAAGTTTACTTGTATGTATAAATATAGGTTCCATTATTATTATTGGTTATTTATATATATTTATATATATATATATATATATATATATATATATATATAATTGTTTATTCTTTCACGTGTAAACATGTTTTGTAATAAAATCTTTGGGGTTTTAAACACGTGTAATAAATATTAAAATTACAATCAAAATCGCATAGAAACTAAGATTGTTTTTATTATTCTTGAAAAAGCTGGTGTTGGTGGGAAAGTTGTAATTTTTAATATTTATTACAGTGTTTAACAAAATATAATAAATATATATACTAATATTGGATTGCTTAAAGCGTAAATAATTTATACATACATGTTTACTTGGGTCAGTTATAATTGATTACATAAAATTTAAAACATTGCTTAGCAAATGAGATGCATTGTTTTCTGATTTTCTACAAAAAAATGTTATGTTGTTTGGATCACCATCTGTTCCACACAGCATCCAAATTTTGAAACCAAATTGGATGAATTTATTCTTTATAAACATTTTTGCAAAGTAATGACTATGATACGAGATCATTGATTAATTAATACTAAGATTTATATGATGCACATCAAATTGCCAATGCTGTTTACTCAGGTGATTTCAAAATAATTTCACTTTTCCAACTTTTGACCTTTTTTATTTATTATTGTCAGCAAGATGGAGGTCTCTTGTTTTGCCGGAATCTATTCCTGGCCATGCATTTTCCAAATATAAGAGCGGAGATGCAATAACTTTACAGGGGCATGCATATGTATATTAGATCAGATCATCCATCTACTCTTCAGTGTAGGATAACTTTACAGGGGTAAATAGCAAATTCTTACAATTGCCTTTTATAAAGAGAAGAAAATTATTATGTCCATACAACAAAATGCTTTTGTATAATTAAAACCCAACGTTTCCAAAAACGGGCATTTTGATTTATGCAGTCATAAATAACATACACATTACTTTTAAGTTCGACTCGTTTTTAATTGTCATCTTGCATTAATTTCAGTTTCACTTGCATATTCAAATTCTTTTTCCATATTTATTTCTACTTGCGTCCTTGTCATTTCATTGCTTAATTCATCGTTCATATTTACATATTTACGTATTTTCTCAATTTGTTTTATTTCATTATTTTTTTCATATTTGACATGTTTAGGTTTTAGTGGTTTTCCTAAACCTTGAAACAAATACTTTGCCAAGGCGAACCAATCCACAACTTTACATTGTTTCGTCACTGCACTATGCGGATCTTCTGGACCACCATAAATAGCACTTACAATCATGAAAATGTACCATACCAATAAATAAATAAACACATTTTTGTGATAATTTTTCAATTTCACTTTTCTTTTAATCTCATTTTTACATTAACTTTCATCTTAGTCTTCTATTTTGTTCCCTGTTTGCATCGTTGCCATCTCATTGTCGAACTTATCGTTTATCTTTTTATCTTCACAAATCTTTAATTTATTTTTAGATTCATCTGTTTTACTATTACAATTATTTATATATTTTTTTTAGTTTTTTCATAACTTTGCACTTGCTTTTGTTGTGTTTTTTTTTAAATTTTGTATAGTTTTTTCAAAATATCGGTTCATTTCTGTATAATAATGTTTTATCTTTCTATTATATGGTAATTGAGTTTGTTATATTCTCTCCTTTTTTGATTTTGTCTAATCTACACACATAAAACCGGGCCCGGTTTGTCTGTCTGTCAGTATGTTCGTCCTTCTCCTCCGAAATACAAGTTGATTTGACCTTTGACCTCTGACCTGGAGCGGTGACCTTACGCCTTTAATTTCAGGTTTGTCTAGATTAGGCCGATTTTCAAATGGGTTTGGTTACTAGTTTCAGCATAATATTGTTCTGTTGCTCCCAGAATCTCCTCCATATCAAATTCCATTTAGTTCAAATTTTCTTCTTAAATAAACTACGCGATTTTAAATTTTAAAACAACAATCTTAATACAACTAAAATAATGTAACCTACAATTTATTTATTGATTAAATTTTAATGAATTTTAAATAATGTAAAGTGCACGTTTAAAAGTAACTTAAAATATTTCTGCTACAATCTTTTTTTACTGTTTTTTTATTATTATATTTTTTATACACTAACCTTATTTACCTATATTTAATGATAACGTAATGAGTGAGTTCTTTGTTCATAATAGCCTTGATGTTTATCCATACTCTTCATATCTACTTTTTATTAATGTTTCATTTATTAATTACTTTGTGATGCCCTTTACTTATTATTATTATTATTCATTGTTTGATACACCATCTTAACTGGACACCTTTCATCGCCGGCTACTCAAAAGTTTTCCCCACTTTCACTTCACTTTACCACGTATACCGTATATCGATTTATTCTCATACTATACAATAGTATACAACTTTAGCCTAATACTTACCATATAATACACGTGGTTACAAATTGATACATTGCAACAACCTCAAGATCACTGCAATTGTAACATTTAATGCAAAAATTTGGTTGGCAGGGACCTCACTTTTGAACCATTGAAAAAAAATTTATTATTTTTTATAATAATAATAATAATAATAATAATGTTTATTTTCCAACGGGTTTGCCCCAATTACAGGAAAAATTTACAAGTAGATAAATAAATAATAATTAAAAATATGTATATTTATATAAACATAAAATAATTCTAATCCGACTATGCAAATCAAAAAGAAAAACAAACGAAAAAGAAAAAAAAAAAAACTTGAAAAAACAACAAAAACTAAAAACAAAAAAAAAATAAATAAATATATAAAAAAAATAATAATAAGAAAAATGAGAATTACTAATAGGAACAAGAATATTTAAGATCAAAATTAAAACTAAATTGCCAAATGTCTAACTGAAACATATTCTATTACAAATAATAATAATATTATCTACATTAATGTCGACTACTTGATCAGTTATATTGTTATACGCGTTGCACATTACTGAAATCGGTGCACTAGCTAGTATATTCGTTCTATGGCTGCTAATATAAAAGGTGGTAGTTTGTCGTGCATTAATTCTCGGTACCAAGAAATTAATTCTCGATAGCAACCATGGGCAGTCTACTCTGTTATTAAGAAGACTATACAAAAACTTGATAGCTATTACAGTCCTGCGATTTTGTAGCGACGTAAAGTTGTGTCTTCTCAATAGCGTTGAGTGTTCAAAATTCCTCAGCGGATAAACTCCATCTTCGAGAAATGATAAAAACTTCAAAAATTTTCGTTGTACCGCCTCTAGAGAAGTCTTCTGACATTCATACCGTGGGTACCATATTAATGACCCGTACTCTAATATAGATCGTACTAGAGAGTTATATAATGTAATTAAACAGTCTTTCTGAAAACCATGACAATTCCTGACTATAAATCCATAGTTTGTAAAGGCTCTATTTGTAATGTCTATAATATGCTGACTAAAATCCAAATTGCAGTTGAAAGTAATTCCAAGATCCTTAATGGTGTTTTTCGTTGTAACAAGACTCCATCAACGTTATATCCGTAATTGACAATGTTTTGCTTCAAAGAGAATGAAACGATTGAACATTTTTCTATGTTTAAAGAAAGTTTATTTGAAGCACACCAACGCAACAAACAATCAAGACAATCTTGAAGAAGCAGACAGTCATGTGGCGAACGAATCTCAAGATAAAATTTGAAATCGTCAGCAAATAGAAGTTTCATAGAGTTAATGTATGATGGAAGATCATTTATGAATAATGAGAACAATAGAGGGCCTAAAATGGATCCTTGAGGTACACCAGATGAAGTTTTATATGATACAGATGAAGAATTACCATATCTGACAAATTGTTCACGATCGTTCAAATATGATATAATCAGATTAATTAATGATTG